>CBMN011745115.1:0-21262 GCA_000582825.1 Hordeum pubiflorum | reverse complement strand
AAATATCAATAAGAAATCATGATGCAAAATGAATGTATCAAACCACAAGTTAAGAAAGTTGTGGTTGGTGCGTATAAAAACATTCCTTCAATAAATCATCGCAAAATGGGTGTTCGAGAAGGTGAATTGTGATGTCCTGCAAGTGAACATGGATGTAAAGTAGCCTTTTCGAGGTAAGAGTTTTGATCCCACCAGGAGCACATGAATCAGTTTTTTGTCTCTCAGAGGTTTTAAACATCCATGCCTACAAGTTGTAAGAAATCCAAAGCAGTAGTAATATGATGGAAATGGTGTACCGAGCGTAAAGGTAAAATACTGAAATAGAACTTAGTAACAAGAGACGTGAAGTAGGTTGTCAAAATCAATAGGAGCAAGGCGTTCCCGGGGAGTCCAGATTTCCGTCTAATGCGTCTATAGTAGTGCTTAAACACAATGCTATATTGAATTCATAACCCGCTTTGCATATTTCTATTTGTGGGCAGAGCTGGTACAGTTACACGCATACACGTGACAACCCCATATCACATACGCCACCATCGTTCTTCCTCACTCTGGTTACTAAACCGTGATTCAGGGGGAAAAGGTTCACGTGGATGAAACCTATAAGTGGTCTCTATTTACTCCCTACCACAACGATTCAGGACGAAGGGAGATAGGCCCTGTCACGTACCTACCTTCATGACCAGCCGGTTCGTCAACAGTAATAATCTTCCGTCCAAAATTGGCATATGCTGGATGGTCGACTTCACCCAACATCAAAAAGAATGTTAACATAAACATGCAAAGAGGATGGTAAATACTAATACCAAATGATATATTACACACCTAGGATTCCTCGACATCCCCAATAACTATAGGGACTACTCACATATCAAGAGCAGAAGCAAGATGGGGTGGATCATGGTGAACATTGAGATCCCACACAAGTAACACATGATTGAATCCACCCCAACGAATGTATTACAAAATGGATGGGAGTGAGATGGCGATGATGATGATGAAGCCCTCTTGATGCGGAGTAGCGGCGACGGACCTTGGATCGGTTCCTCCTCCGAAAGTCTCCGGAGGCTAGGGTTCTCTCCTTTGGATGTGTTTTCGTCCCCTTCATGTGTCTCTCCTCCCCGATCCGATCTCACGGGGTGCAAGTAGTGGACGAGGCGGCGACGCACGCGGCTCATACGACTACCCATAGGAAGGATGAGCACGGGAGAGAGAGGGGAAAATATCAAGGGGGCTTGGGCGTCTCCGTGGCGTGGGTAGAAGGGCCAAGGCGTCGGAGGGGAAGCAAGAGGTGGCCAGGGGCTCGGTGTGCTTGCCACGCACCTGCTTCTCTTTTTTGGCAGTAGGAAGAAGATGACTCATCCCCTAGTGGGTTGGGCTACTTCTTGCCAGGTAAGAGCCGAGGTAGGTTTATCTCTTTCTGTTTTATTTCCGCCTTTTGTCTTTATTACGTCTTTGCCACCGTTTCAAATTCAAAATTAATTTCAAACATTGCCAAATTCCTCTGAATATTTTTATGTAACTTCACTGGACCCTTCCAATGCTACATAACATATTTCAGAGATGTTGAGCTTATATTATATCTATTAGGAATATAAACCCAATGCAAATACAATATTGATTTTAATTCAATGCACAAAAACTATCCTTTGAATGTTCATAAATTTTGGTTTGAATTAAAACTCTTGCCAAAGTTCGCAAACATTAAGAAGGGCATTTTGGGTTCATTGAATGAAATTTTAGGGTCTTGGCTCTTTATTTAATTTCGAGGCTTTGAAATCCCTAATTCAAATGTAAAGGAAGCTTAACATGATGCATGTATGCTTCTAAATGCAACTATTTACAAACATTATCATAGGGTTGTGACACACCCACTCAACTCTGTCATGGGCCTTATGCATATCGAGCTTCATTGCACAACATCCTTCCGTCCCCACCTTCTTTTGCTTAATGGTGTGTAAACTTTCATACACAATTAGGATGTTATCTGTAATAAGTCTTCTTGGAACGAAAGCACTCTAGATAGAACTTTACGCGTGGGAGGGATTTTAAGCCTGGACGTTATCATTTTAGATACCACTTTATACACCACATTACACAACCCGATGGGTCTAAAATGTGTTACCCTTTCTAGAGTTTGTACTTTATGGATCATGACAATTGTGGTATTATTCTACCCTTGTGGCATTACTCAACTATTCACCGCCTTCGGGACACCCAAAATCAAGTCACCACCGAGCATCAACCAAAACCTCCTGTAAAAATGGCATGAATGCCATATGGACCGAGTGCCTTGAAGTCCCCAATGGAGAATATGGCCTTTCTCACTCCGTTTCATGTGTAGTGGGCCATCGGGATTTCGTTCATCTCCTCGGCAACTCTACTGTTCACCTGATCAGTACATCATATTCGATGCGTGCACCTGCGAGGTAAATAGTCCAGAAAAGTATCTCATGATGATGAAGTTCAGTTCATTCATATCATCTTTCCACACCCCGGTATCATCCAGTGGGCATTTGATGCAAATTCTCTTTTACGTGCTGACGCTGCTATATGAAAAAATGTTGTGCCTCTGTTCCCATGAAGTAACCAATTTTTTTGGCCCTTGCTCTTTGCAACCAAAATAATTCCTCATGGTCAAGTAGATTTTCAATCAAAATTTGCAACTCTTTCATCTTCTGTCGGTTTTCCACTGTCCTCTCCGTAGTTTTTCCATCTTTTTTTCTAAGATTATTGATCCTTCTCTCCAGGCCCCTGAGAACCTCCTTGTCTCACTGAAAAGATCATCTTCTACAACTTTTGTACAAGCTGCCAGTGACGGTCTAACGCTAGCTAAATGAGACCGCTCCCACGCAGTCTTGACAATTTCATCCACTGTATCAACGTTCAATCAGCGTACTTCGAATCAGAGTTCCCCCTTGGCTGTTGTGTCATGGTTGATTCAAAATAATTTGTATCTAGCAAAAGGGGTCTGTGATCCGAGTGTAACGTGACGTTCGTGTACTATCGCCGCAAAAGGGACTTTATCCAACAATGCTTCGTTGCATACCGCTCAGTCGAACCATTCTCTAATCTTACCTCAGCTCCAGGTGATGGGATCTCCCACATACATTATTTCTCGTTGGGCACATTCTTCTAGACAATCTCTGAATTTTGCATATACTATGGTGGCCTCACGTTACCTCCTTCCTTCTCATTTGCAACAAGAATTTCATTGAAATAATCTATGATCATCCAAGCCCCTTAGAACTATTATGAAGATTCCATAAGTAAGTCCAAGATTGATGCTTACGGTCCAGTTTGGTTCTCCATAAATTTCTGTCATCCTTCATGCTACATTGTTTCCATCAATCATAAACCCATCAATAAAGTTGCAGGAAGAGTAGCCCAACACCACTTCATTAGACTGATTGTAAAAAAGAACAAGACCACCAGAGCCACCATCACTTTCAATAACATGAAAAAATCAAACCCTAACTTAATGCTCAACTGAATTGTCTTAACTTTATTTAGACGAGATTCAAAAAAAAAAAAAACACATATGCTCTCATCCGTCCTTTAAGATCCAACAACTTGCATACTATCGTGGTTGAGAGCATGCCACGATAGTTCTAGAAAAGGACCTTCATTATCGCCGGTAAAAAACGACGAAGGAAAAACTCTCGACGACAGGAGTCACCGGAAGACAACAAACTCTAGCTTTTTATGTCAGAGGACAACAAGTCTGAAGAAAAATTCACCTCCTCAGAACATCGATCAGAAAAATCAATCAGGCTTTACGAGCGCAGCATCATACTTTTTTTTTTGTTTGATGCTTTGTCACAATCCTGGTCGGTAACATACGTCTCGCCTGCTTCCCTTCTGAAAACCCTTCCGAGCCTACACACACAAAAAACCCTTCCGAGCCCACCAAAAAAAACCCTTCCGAGCCTGCAAGGGAGGAGAATACCTGCTTCGTCCTCCTCCGTTTCGTCCCCCTCACGGCCTCACCCACACTACGCCGCCGCCGCCCCTGCCGCCGACCGGGAGGGCCAAACCGGCCGCCGCACCCCGTGCGGGCTCGTCTCACCACGGAGGCCGCGGCGACCTGCGTACGCATCGCGAAGTCTCCCGTTCCCTTTGCCTTGCACGCTTCGGCGGACGCTCTAGGGTTTTAGCGCCCCTGCTTTCGTTCGCTCAGGCGGTCAGGTGTCGAGAAATATACCGCCCGCTTCGATGGGACGCCCGGAGCCGGTCGTGCTGTTCGCGCAGACGATCCTCCACTCTCAGCTGGACGAGTACGTCGACGAGGTGCGCTTCCCCCCATCCCCTCCTTTTTTTTGTCAGTCCCCCGTGCAATCTGCAATCAAATCTTGCTACTGCCTGGTTAGCAGGCGTTTGAATTGTTAAGCTCGACGGCTTTTAGCATCCCATGGGTTCCATTGGTGCACCAAACTGGCACATAATTACTCCGGAGAGTGAGGATCAGGGCTAATCGGTACATATTTGTTTTACATGCTCGACTTCCTTTTCCAGTATATGTGAAACAATTCTATGTGAAATAAGCATATTGACCTATTCTGCCTTGAACTTTGGAACATATTCAGGCTTAATGAATCACGCAACCAGCAGGTTTAATTCTGTGAAGAAGTTCATGTGCACGGTCTCTAACATCCTCAGCAATGTGGCCACTTGTCCGTGTCCAATATAGTCAAGTTGTCACTAACGCCAAACATATAGTTAACATGCCGCACACAGCCGCCCACGCATACACATTACGTGGAACAGACATATTCAATTAATATGTCGACTGGATAAACTCTTTTTGTGCCCGTCTGAAATCGATTGAATGTATAACCATGGTTAGCTTTGCAAATATTAGCAAAAGACAAGATCTTGTTTGTAACCGTCTAATTTGGGATTTACAATCCATGCCCAAACAAAGGTACCAAAGTGTTATCGTAACTACCAGCTATTTTTACCAATAACACCTATGCCAGCTTTTTACTGCAAGGGCTCACTCTGAGCCGTAATGTAGGACGTTAAAGAATTTCTGCCAATGATTTTTTTTTTTAAGTTTGACCATCATGATGGATCAAATTACCAACATCTACTATACTAAATTGGTATTGTTAGATCCATCACGAAAATTCTTCAATAACATGTACTTATTGTTATTTGAAGCAACATGATTTCGTAGAAACTGATAGCCAAAGTGTGACTTTGGAGACAGTGTCAAACTGCCAATTCCTATACATCCTTTACAATGACAAAGGTAGTATTAAGAAAGCTTCTTAAAATGAATATATGCAGGATGCATTTATTATATGTGCTTCAGCTGTTCACCATTCATGTTAAAGATTACAGTTAATTACTGTCCTGAGAGAGTGAGAGGGAGACTCATTTATCTAATTAATTCAAATATATAACTTGTCCTTGAGTTCTCTTAATTATGTTGCATCATGCAGGTGCTATTTTCTGAACCTGTTGTGATTACTGCCTGTGAGTTTCTTGAGCAAAATGCGGCTCCTTCTACACCAAACATATCTCTTGTTGGGTAAGAAAATTTCCTCTTTATACTGTTTGCACTTGTAAAGGCGAGGTCTGATAGCAAACGTGTGTCCTGCGAAAGAGTGCCTCTGTACTTATTTGGCCGTTGCAGTTTATAAATAATTATTTTTGGGCATGGCCATACCCCTTTGGCCACTCTAGTGCTTTTTCTTGGCTACATTGGCCAAATCGTAGGCAAGCAAAACCTTGGCTAGCTAAATATTTGGTGGGGTTGTATTTGGCCTCAAGGGAACACATCTGTAGACTACTTATTTTCTGGGCTCAGATTCTGACAAGAGAAAACAGAATATCGTAGCAATGTGAATTAGTTGAATGTAGATGTTATAGGTGTTACATTGTATAAGAATTGCAACTGTATCTAGTAAAGATTGATAGAAAATTAGACATCACTATAGTTACATAACACATAACTGTATTTTTCATTGGCACTAGAGTTACATGACAAATCAAATGTGTTTTAGTTTCTAGCAACGCAGTTGGCAGGAAAATAATTATATTGCAGAGCAGTAGAGCTCAGAATATTGTAACAATGTTTCTAAAGTAACAGAATATATTAAACTTGATAACCATTATGGAGTTTGGTGCACACTGAAGCGTACAGAATCACCTGACAACGTTGTTTGGCCCATAATTATAAACCATTGAGTCAATCGACTATGCAAAAATAACTAGAAACATAGAAGAAGTGCTTGATCAATCTCCGAACTTACATGGAAATGAAAGTGTGCATTATTATTGGAAAACAGCAAAACATGCACTAATGTAGTACGAATGAGACTCAATGCCCGTTTGTGAAGTGTTTAATAAAATTAAATCTAAATAATATGCTACATGGGCACACAGATATGAATCATGTGCTTTTAATTACGTAACTTGGGCTCCCAGTGGATTTTGAAATGATTTTCCCTTGCACTATCATGTGAATTACTGAAAAGGTTCTACTTCTGATTTTGACATAGAAACATACCGGACAAATGTAATTTGTTGGTCTCCATTGATACTTCTAAAAAATGTTCCTTATATCAATCTGAATATTGTAGCTCCCTTTAATTTAAGAGTCTTGAGTAAGCTAATTACATTATCCTGCAGTCGTGTGAAGACTTACGTGCAGACAGTTCGAAATGTACTAGTATTCTTCTTCTGCCCCTCATTGTTGAGCTATTTTTCTTTGTTTATGTTGTTTGTGTTATATCAGTGCAACATCCCCACCATCATTTGCTCTGGAAGTCTTCGTTCACTGCGATGGGGAGTCTCGATTTAGGCGCCTTTGCCTGCCTTTCTTGTATTCACACTCCTCGTCCAATGTGCTTGAAGTTGAGGTATGTCATTTGCTTTCAAGTTTGATAAATATTACTATCTTGTGCCTATATGTGCTATCCTTTCTGTCCGTGTGTTGTATTCTGCTTTTTCCGTCTGCACTACGAAATGTGCGAATGCTATGCTTGCTATGAATTTATGTCAAATTGTCAACTTGTTAACTAGAAAGTTTACAGATTTTAGTTGAATGAATACTGCCCCAGTTGCTTATGTGGTACAGTTGCACATGCTTAACGACCGATGCTGCATGTCACTCCGTTCATTTTTTCTTGCCTTTCTCCCTCTGCTATTGTTTATTAAGGGGTAGTCTTCAGTTGCTTATGTTTGCCACATCTTTGTCTTGTTCTTCCGTTCAGAGTTGGTCTGTTCTGTTGCTTGAGACATTTTTCTTTGTTTCTTTTACTTTACAGGCTATTGTAACAAATCATCTAGTGCTGCGGGGAACTTATCGCAGTCTCACTCTTGTAATTTATGGGAATACTGCCGAAGACCTTGGTCAATTCAACATAGAACTAGGCCTGGATCATTCTCTTGCCAATGTGGTTAGCTCTCCGTCAGAGGGAAAATTTGAGGACCTTCCACCGGCACTACGTTCATCCAAATTCAAATTCGAAGAGTCATTATCTTCAATCAAACCATTGAGTTTTCAGTCCACAGATTTGGAATTGTCACTTGAAGTGAAGAAAATCCTATATTTAGCTCTCAAAATGCACCAGATACCCAATGTGGAAAATCTGATCCATGACCTAGGAAGTGCAGTTATCTCAGCTGTTTCAAAATATGTAACTAGTTCTAACTGCATGCCACATAGTTGGAATCAAGACTTGGCAGATGGCTTCAGCAAGAGTAATCTTGATCCTCAGGAAAGTAATATTGTTCACACTGAAGCTAGCAATGAGCTGTTTGAAATTTTGAAAAGTGTCCATTCTATCGCTGCTACTCGTTTAGGTGATGATGGCTTTGCCGTCGGATTGGAGGAGTTGCCTACGACCAAGACGATATTTGAGTTGTTTAACAATAGTTTCCCATATTATAGAAACTGTTCATTACTTGATCTACAATGCCCATCTCAGGTAATTATCTGATGCCACTTGATGAACTGTCATATGGATGTCTAATGTGTTAGATGATTCATCTATCTTAATCTTATGCCATTTTTTTTGTTTCAGAATAACTGGTTGGTGATGTCCTTGAGTTTGGTTCTCCTAATATGCTCCTCAAAAGAGAGTTGCTTTTATTTTGTTGATGCTGGTGGGATGGAGCAAATCATTAATCTGCTTTGTTGGAAGACACCCAAATCTACAGCTACTACATTGCTTCTCTTAGGTATTGTTGAGAATGCTACTCGGCATGGTGTTGGATGTGAAGCGTTCTTGGGATGGTGGCCACGAAGTGATCGGAACAGTATACCCACCGGCAGCAGTGATGGCTACTGTTCTTTGTTGAAACTTCTACTGGAAAAAGAAAGACATGATATTGCCTCTCGTGCTACATATGTTCTTCAACGTTTGCGTTTTTATGAGATACTATCTAGATACGAGGTTTGCATATTCTTAGCTACCTACTGTTCGATAAATCTATTGTTAGTGTACTCTCCAGATTATATGAAGCTTATGGTTGTGTTGCAGTCTGCCGTGATCAAGGTGGTTTCCAATCTGCCGTCTGATGAACTTTCCTCGGATAGAGTTTCTTTTCTTATTTTTGCAAGTAACGAGCTTGCTGAAATGTCGGTAAGTTTCTAGAACTGCTCTCTTTAGGAAAGACCAAGTTCCGTACAGCTGCACATACACTCTGTTTTCCTCCTTGGAAGTGAAGTGGGTTAGCAGTTATTTTACGATGATATTTCTTGATGCAGAAATTGATAAAGATATGTGGCCCTATTGAAGATCCTTCGCCAGAGGCTATTGCTAGGAGAATATCCAAGTCTAGTCATCTGGAAGATTCACTTTCATTCAAAGCAACAATTGGTCTTATAACTTCTTCCAAGTACAGTTTCTTGCAATTTGACACTGATTCATGTTTGTTATCTCTTATCCAGGTAACATGGGATATGCACTTCTTGTTTTTCTTTGTGTATTCTTTACTTACACACGCTTTAAATCTTGATGTAAGTAGAACTAGCGCCTGTTGTCAATCTGGCATGGTTGCTTCGGCTGAGTGTTTATTCTATTTTTCCATAGATCATCTTTGCTTTTGGTCTTGATTTACGATATATATCTTTTGCGCAAAAAAATGCCATATTTTTGATGAAATTGTTTGCAACATGGCAACATTGAGAAGGGCCCATGGAGTATGAAAGAAGTGAAGTTCCACAAATGGTCCACCTTTCATTTCTTATGATGTCAATATGATGTCTGGAACTTGGAATTCAGGTTGTGGATGATTTTTCTGTGTTTATACTGTTGTCATTTGGGCCGGGTTCACGGCTGTCGCGTCAAGGATAAGTAGAGGCAACCGGTGGCAACTTGATTTTCAAGTCAGCCGAGGATTCCCCATCTCACTCTGTTTAGTTAATTCCAAGTTTGTCAAGTATTTGCCTTATCTCTTAGATTGGTTTAGACTGTCATTTTCATCTTAACTCTTTAAAAGGAGAGCGCTACGAGTGCTAGTGACAGTGGTGCCTTGTCGCATTAGAACACCATGAATCCTTGATGGTTGTTGCCTCACGTGTGGGAACAGGAGAATAAACACTGCGGCGGGCTTAGCAGCAGCCGCAGCTTGAATGACACCTTGCTTGTCTCAGCCATGGTCATGCTGACACAGTGACCAATCGACTGCCTTGATACCAAGTGCCATGTACCTCTAGCCTTGATACCAAGTGCCATGTACCTTTAGTCATGATGGGGATAAACATCCATCAGTTGGATATAGGTGGCGTGGCGACAGCTTGACCTAAAGGGATGCTAGCTGAAGGAGGGCATGTACTGGTAGAGGCTGTACCACCTAGGCCCAACCTAGAATGCTACCGCACACTACACGGAATCTCAAAGTCTGGAAAAAGTTACAAATTTTGGTAGTCTCCTTTGTTTGTATGGACATCTGCGACAGGCCAGTGAATATCACAAATATATAACATCCACACGGTTTATAACACAAGATGTAACTCCAAATACACATTTATATAGGGCTACTCTTGCTTGTTTTACACTCTGCTGCACTTGTGTTAGAAATGTAACTCTAGCTTTATGTTTTTTGTAGAACAGGAAAGAGGTTTTTTCCCTCTGTCAGCAGCCTTGTTATCATCACCTGTAATGCATTTGGCAAGTGGGCCTGCTGCTGAAATATTGATGGAGATCACATCATCAATTGAATCCATTCTCCTCTCCCTTCTTTTTTGTCGCTCAGGTTTGATTGGCTTATTTTTAAACTGGGATATTTTGAATCTTGTTTTTTCTCACATTATGACTCGAACTCATGTTTTACTGTCTTCAGGGTTATCTTTTTTGCTCAGTCAACCTGAAGCAACTGAGCTTATAGTTCTTTCTCTTCAAGATGGTAAAGATATGAATAAAACAGAATGCATAACTCTTAGGCATGCCTTCGTTCTTCTGTCAAAAGGATTCTTCTGCCGCCCCCAGGAAGTTGGAATGATCACAGAGCTACATCTTAAAGTGGTTTGTGCAGGCTCATTGCATCAGAATTATCCATTTTGTATTTGTTTTATGATCTTTTGAACTCATAGATATGAATATAATTACTAGGATCATAGGATGAAACTTGGAACTTTGAAGTTAGATTAGGTTGGAATTTGGGGGTTGTTTTTCACCTAAGGAAATCTTTCTTCTAGTCTAGTTCTGTTAAAACCATTAATTATAGAGAAGTTCTCCTACACAGTGTACACTGCCATCTTTTGCATCTTGTTTCCGCTTATTCTTTCAGCTAATGTTGCTCACATGTTGTTACTACATAAATCATTCATTCCATTGTTTCATCCACACAATACATGCTGTTACATCTACTTCTGTTAATATTGTTTAACTTGCAATTGATTTTTTCTAACTTCTGGTTTCTTCTTGGAGGAATTTGTTTTAACTTCTGTTGATGTGTTAAACATAATTCATTTGATCAATCTTGAATTCTTTTCTTCTGTAGGGAAGTGCTGCCAATAGGCTACTTGCAGTTCCTCCAAAGTCTGATGAGCTTTTATGGGTTCTTTGGGAACTTTGTGCCATTTCGAGGTCAGTAAAGTTAGTGTTTGGTGGATAGTGTATGAAATTGCTTGTGATCTGGAGTTTAGTTGTGTAAAATAATGACGTGAGTGGCCAAATATTGACATTGTCTTTCGGTACAAAGTACCTTTCTATAATTCTTATTTTTTCAACTTATGTTTCTCTCTGAATAAACAAAGAGTGAGTAATATTGTTGGAAAGTTTACTCAATAATTTTAACTCCATCCACTTTCAGTGTTTTGCTCAATATCCATAATATTTTGATATCCTAAGTAACACTATATGACAAGGAATACTTAATTTAAAGTGTGTTTATGAATTTTGAGATGCTAAGGCAATTACGTGTGTCCACAAATTGGCGCATTAGTTATTTTATTGGTTCTAGTGTCCATATAGCTTACGAACTCCATCATGTGGTGCAGGTCTGATTCTGGTCGCCAAGCATTATTAGCTCTTGGCTACTTCCCTGAGGTGTGTGTTTTTAATTTCATTTGTCATTCTTAATGCAACTTGCATTGTGGATGATGTAAGTATTTCTGGTGTAGGCAATATCTGTTCTGTTGAGTTCCATCTCTTCGTACAAGGATCTCGATTCAACCATGATTAAAGATGGTCAGTGAAACCATCCTGTACTTCTTGATATTTTCATCTGAATTTTTGATTGAAGGCTTACATCTCTTCGTGACTGTCTTATCTCAGGAGGTTCTCCATTGGGTCTTGCGATCTTCCATTCAGCAGCGGAAATTCTTGAAGTCTTGGTTGCAGATTCAACTGCTTCATCACTCAAGTCATGGATTGGCTTTGCTGTTGATCTGCACAAGGCGTTGCATTCGTCTTCTCCAGGTTCAAACAGGAAAGATGCTCCAACAAGGCTGCTTGAATGGATTGATGCTGGTGTTATATATCAGAGAAATGGTGCTGTTGGGCTTCTTCGTTATTCTGCTATTCTAGCTTCTGGCGAAGATGCCCATTTTTCTTCTGGAAATGTGCTCGTGTCAGATTCAATGGATGTTGAGAATGTAGTTGCAGATTCAAATAATACTTCAGATGGTCAAGTCATTGATAATCTTCTTGGGAAGCTTGTTACAAACAAGTACTTTGATGGAGTTGCTTTGTGCAGCACTTCTGTGGTTCAATTGACAACGGCCTTCCGCATTTTAGCATTTATTTCAGAAGATAAGGTAGGCTCATCGTCCTTTTTATGTTCTATTTATTCATGACGTTTAATTTGCAATGAATTATTCATGCCGTCATTTTTTGCTATCGATGAAGGCTGTGGCTTCTTCCCTGTTTGAAGAAGGTGCGATTACTGTTATATACATAGTCCTGATGAACTGCAAGTCTATGCTTGAACGCTTGTCGAATAGCTACGGTGAGCACCTTGTGCTTTATTTGGATTTTTATTCAAAATGTGATTATAGTAGGTCATTAATATGTCTTGTTCATGAAGTTGACGGATGTTCTTATGCTTTTTTTGTGCTAAAACCATTTTTTCTCTTTTTCTTCCTTTAGATTACCTTGTTGATGAAGGGGCTGAACTAAGTTCCACCACGGAATTGCTTTTAGACCGAACTCATGAACAAGCCCTTGTTGATCTCATGACTCCCTCTCTTGTGTTGCTGATAAACCTCCTTCAGATATTACATGTAATATGCTCTGTCCTATTCCTTGTCATGTTTCAAGTTTCAGTATGGCTTCAGTGTAAGCATGTAATTGCCTCAAGCTGCTCATATCAATGATCTTGGATGTATCCACCTTTTGCAGGGAACAAAGGAACAATACCGCAACAAAAAACTTCTTACTGCTCTTCTGCGGCTACACCGAGAAGTCAGGTATTCAGATAGCCCTCTATGCATAGCAACCCCCCTCCCCTCTCTCCTGTTCCCCCATCTTACATAATATTTTGTTATTGTATAATTTCAGCCCAAGACTAGCAGCTTGTGCAGCCGATCTGTCTTTCATGTTTCCTAGTTTTGCTGTAAGCTTTGGTGTGGTTTGCCAGCTTATTACCTCAGCACTTGCTTGCTGGCCATTATATAATTGGACACCTGGCCTATTTCATTGCCTTCTTGAAAATGTTGAGCCTACTAATGCATCAGTACCATTAGGTCCAAAAGATGCCTGCAGCCTTCTTTGTCTCTTGGTAAGCCGTTTAGTTACGCTTGTATCTCTTGTATCCTTAAGATGTCTACCTGTTTCCATAAAAAGACACAGGTGGCAGAATTGTAAGATTGTACTATTCTCATTCTTGTATGTTTCTCTGTGCTTGAAGGGTGATCTTTTCCCAGATGAAGGCATATGGATGTGGAATGTTGAAGTTCCTTCTCTGAGTGCTATTAGATCTTTGAGTACTGCAACAGTTCTAGGGCCTCAAGTTGAGAAACAAGTGAACTGGCACCTGCGCCCTGAGCATGTGTCTGTATTACTTATAAGGTTGATGCCACAGCTTGATAGACTTGCACGTGTCATTGACAACTTTGCTACTTCGGTATGTCCTGGATTTGTTTGTATCTGGTGCTTTTTCACTCCAAAGCAAATGACTTTTCAATATAGCAAATACTTATATAGCTAACTGAACCGCATAGGCCTTGATGGTGATACAAGACATGCTCCGGATCTTCATTGTTCGTGTTGCCTCTGAAAAGGTTGAGTGTGCGGTGGTTCTTCTGCGACCAATTTTTATTTGGTTGAATGACAAGGTTGATGAAACTTCCCTGTCAGAGGGAGAGGTCTTTAAGGTATGATAATGTGTAGGGATATGGCTGCATAGCTGAGTGTTATTATGTGCCAGAAAAATGTCAGTTAATACATCATTCCTAGTTACTTTTAAGTTCTGGAGGCAACCAGGTAGTTTCCTCGTGAGAAGTGTTATTAATCCCTTGTTTGACCAGCTTTTAGTAACCAGCTAACTAACCTGCCTTTTTGGCACTATTGTTGGAACCATCTTGTTTATGTTTAGTAAGTCAATATTAGGTCCACACTGCTATCTTGTGATCCCAGCAGGTTTTGTTTTGTCCAACAAATTTGTAGAAATACTACTTGAAGAAAACTGACATTACATGACAATTGTAATTATAAAGCCCTGTGAATTCAGTCACCAACAGAAATTGGTTGGCTAGTGTTCCTGGAACTGTGATCAATCCTGGATTTCTTTCGTTCTGGAAGACCGTTCATTTTTCTGTTCTTGAGGTTTATATATGCTTCAAACATATTAATTAATGAACTCCATTGAAGTGGCACTGAAAAGTGATCTAAATGCTGGCCTCATGCAAACAGAAGCTGGCTTGCTTCTGGAAAACTTGCTAGTTTCTTGGGTGGAACCTGACCCGTCTGGGTTTGTCCGTGTTTATTTCAGATGCTCCTCTCTGTAGTGTACCCCTTTTCTACTATATATCTGGGGCATTTAGCTCTGGGCCGGAATCATTGGTGACTAGTAATAGTCCAGTAAAACTTTGGAACAGTAATTCTACTTGTGCGCTAGTTGTCATAACAAACAAGCACATAACCTTTAGTTATCGGACACTATATTTGGTTGAATGAGCTCTTCTTTTCCCCTAAATCCAGTCCTTCATTTATAGCCTCAGCATCATCAATCTGAAGTTGTTCAGTTGCATTGTTTCCAGGTGCATCAGTTACTTAAGTTCATTGCAAAGTTGTCAGAACATCCAAATGGCAAGGTGAGAGATTCTTTATTATTCATGACCTGTGTATATTGTTTCTCTCTTTCTCCTCTCTCATTTTCTATTTATTCAGGTATTGCTATGGAAAATGGGAATTGCACGGGTTCTTAATAAGTTACTAAAGAACTGCAGCAACACATCTTACTTGGAAGATAAGACGATCTCTGAAAGAGGAACCCACAGAAGTGACCAACTTATGCTCAAATGGAGGATTCCCTTGTTCAGATGTCTCGCATCTATCTTCAGTGCCCAGCCATCTGGCAAAGAGCAGACTGCTATTGAAGAGTAAGCTCACAACTAGTAAATTATCTACTTCAGAACTACTTCACCATTTACATTTGAAAACTAATTATATTAACTCAAAGTAGGTCTTCTGAGAATGCTAGCGTTGAGGAGTGCTCTTCTATCATGCATCACCTATTGCTCTTATGCCAGGTAAAATGTCTTTCGTGTTTGTCTATGATAAGATGGTTGTCGGATCGGTAGCGTTTACTTCTCTATTTGATTCTCAAGCTTTGCTCACTACTTCTGTAGTGAAGCCAGGGTGTGGTCTGTGTTTTGTGGCGGTTTCTTTAGTTTAACTACTCTGAAAGATTGATATCAAGCTTTTGTACTGTATACTATCTTCAAGTGTTCCGTACCCAGAAGCCATTTATGAGTTGAAACTGCCATGTGCAGTTAGTTCCTTTTTTGGGGTTCAACAGTAGTCCTAGAAAAAAGGGTCAACAACATGTTGGTGTCATGTGTCAAGTGTCTGAGATCATACAGTGGAAGTTCATACTGTCGGAGGTGGAAAACCTAAATGAATAGCTAAAGTTTGAAAATGGTTTATCAAATATAGTATACATGAGAAGGATATGCTGAGGATGAGGACATGGAATGATGATAAGGTTTCTTCAGCTGTTACTCTTTTTCTTCTTCCTTTGACAGGGTTGTGTTGTTACTTACGATTTAAGAAGCTGAATTCTGAAATTTTGTGTCCAGCCATTTTAAAATACCCCAGATCCCCAAGTACACATGAATTATGTCATATGTTGTACTTTAACAGCCGGCTTTGTGGCAATATCTGAATGGCATATTCTCTGATGGAGAAGTGCTGCAGTTGATCAGTTTTTATTTAAATTTGATGTGGTGCATGCCGTCCTTAATGCCGAAGTTATATTTTATTCATGTTTCTTTTCATGTTTTCATATGGTTCATTTCAATACTTCATGCTATAAGATGGTATGTCAGGTTTTACCAGTTGGACGGGAAATGTTAGCTTGTTCCATGGCATTCAAGGAAGTGGCTTCTTCCTATATCTGTAGAAGTGCAGTACCTTTGATATTTTCGCAACTCCAAATTCTTAACCAAGATGATGAGGAGAAAACTGAGAGTGACACTTATCATGACCCACCCAATATGGATAACTGGCGTTGCTTTACCCCTTTATTGAAGTGCTTCAAGCGACTCCTGAAATATGTTGACGCTAATAATCCAACAGATTATTGTGTAGAAACAGTTTATTCTTTTATACTTGGTGCTATTGCCCTTAGCCAGTACGGTGACAGGTAAACATCACTTCATGTTCTTCCTTGTGAATATTTTGATAATACATGTGCAAGTATATCTTTGCAGTTTCCAGTTTCCTCGGTTGCATGCAAATTTGTCAAATGCTCATATAACCCATTTGCATAAAGCACTGGATTGTGTGCATTTAAATACTACTACTGGATGTGATATGAGCTTGTGGTCTATATGTGTGCAAGAAAAGGAGGAAGTAATTAAAAAGCTATTATATTGAACTTGAGTCATGCTTGGGGTTGAGTTAATCATCCATATAGGTCATTAGGAAGATCTCCATGTTGGAAAGCTAACTACTAATCAGTATATTTACGGTAATTGTTCACGGCTTCAGGTGGCCAGATATCTTGTTTATATGAAGAATAAATGGATCAATTCAAGATGTGATGACAATATGTTCTAGTCTTTTTGACTTGGTTGGTTCGTGATTTTGTTTTTCTCTGTAGATTTAGTTTTTTTTTATCTAACTGGCAATTGGTTCTTCATGTTTGTACTGTTCTTATTGAAGAGTAGATCTGAATGATAATAACTTACTATCAGTATCTGAATGATACTAACTTAATATCAGTTAAGGTTGCAAATGTTTTTTTCTTCAAGAATACCAGTATCTGCAACTGTGGATGCATTTATGATGTATATCATACTTACGTCTCCAGTGCAGTTTTTGTGTGAGTCGGGACAACATAATGAGGTACTTATATTGTTGCTGTTTGTTACAGTCTCGAGGGTCTCATCATATTGAGGTGTCTATTTGGGCACCTCTTTGAACATAGTCTTACATTGAAATCCTCTGGCGATAGTTTGGATGAGAGTACAGTTTTAGTGAAGACTTTTGAGGAGAAAATATCCCAGGGCCACGATCATTTGTCAAGTTCTGTTGGAAAGAGTCTTCTAAATCAGGTATTCCTATCATTGCCGAATTACATTTTTTTTTCATGTTTCTCATGATGACGCCATTAGCAGGTCCAGAGTTCCATCACATTACTGTGCTCTATTCTTGAGAATGCTGGCCTATTAGAAGATTCAGTGCAGATGGTTCTTGAAGGCACTTACTTGCCATTTGGAGTGGTCCGTTCTGTTGTCATGACATCTCGTCTAATGCCATCCCTAGCCAGTGTGTCTGTGAATCATGAATCTGTTCTCTTCTTTTCAAATGCTTGGAAGGTTATTGCTGATTCAGAAGAACCGGTTGAGGGTGAATTTTCGAAGAGGTTAGTGTGGGAGTTGCCCGATTCTTCTCTTGATAGACAGCTAATTGCAGGTCAATCTGCTAGCAGAAAACTGGCATTAGGAGAGGCTGCAAGTAGACGTATAAAAGACAATCAAACACCAGAACCTACTGGACAGTTTGCTCGAAGTTTAAATACAACCAGCGCCTCTACAGGTCATGCACGTAGAGACACTTTCCGTCATCGGAAACCAAACACAAGTAGACCACCTTCAATGCATGTAGATGATTATGTTGCAAGAGAGAGGAACATAGATGGTGCAAGCAGTGCATCAAATATTGTAAATTCTACTCCGCGAGGAACACTTAGTGGAAGACCTCCATCTATTCATGTAGATGAATTTATGGCAAGGCAGAGGGAGCGTCAAAATCCTGTGCCAGTCCCATCTGGGGATGCACCCCAAGTAAAGAGTCAGACAAGTTTGGATGACAATGTCCATGCTAAGACGGAGAAACCGCGGCAACCCAAGGCGGATCTTGATGACGATCAAGAAATTGATATAGTCTTTGACGAGGAGTCGGAGCCAGACGACAAACTACCTTTTCCTCAACCAGATGATAATCTACCACCACCTGTCATTATTGGGGAAAATTCTCCAGGTCCAGTTGTTGAGGAGACAGAGAATCAGCAGAATGAAAAAAGTCCCTTTTCTCAAAGGGAAATACCTATCTTAAAGAACAATGAGAGTCTTGGTGCTGACATATCTTCTCGGACAGCTATGCCTCCAGAAGCTAATGTTTCTCTGGAGCGAAAAGGTTCAGTTTCTAGCCCAGCCCCAGAGAAGGGTGCGTTCAGTGATCATGCTGATGAACCTGCATACTTTTCCTCTCATAACAAGCGTCCTGCAGAAGCACCTCTGCAACAATTGCGTCCTAATACTTATCAGAAGAGAGGTGCACATAAGTTATCTGAGAGTTCTCTGTCATCTGGATCTCATGGACATGATCATAGGCTTTCCAGAAACCAACCACCTCTGCCACCAATGCCACTACCAACTTCTTCCATGCCTACACGAAGTCCTGAGTCAAGTCAAAGGAGGTCATCATCTTACAACACTAGGGACAGCGCTAGGGATGGACCACCAGCTTACCCATCTAATTATCCTTTACAACCTTTTGAGGCTAGTATGCCTACCGCTTTTGTAGGGCTTCAGGTAATGGAAGACAAGTCTTTTCAAGCTCTAATTATGTCTCCCTGTTGCTTTTTACTTGATGTTGCGATTTAGATTCTAAAATGTGAGCTTCCATTTTCAGGCTCAGACTGAGCATGCCCTAGCAAGCAACGGTACTTCATCATCAAATGCTCCTAATGCAGACGTTAATTTCTTGTGGAACAATTTTCCAGTAAATAGGGTCCCTATGGAGCACTTCAACTCTGGTTCATCTGCCCGACCAATGGCACCCCTTGCTCAACCTTATTCAACCCAACATTCTGCAATGAGCTCTGGCTCTCCTGCATCTCATCTGTATAACCAAGGCACTAGCGTTGTCCAGCCTAACCCATCCTCATCTCTAATGAACGATGCAAACTTAGGCATAAATTCTGCATCTGGCGGCGCAATGCTGTCCAATTTCTTGCCATCATTTGCAACACAATTTCTAATGGGTAGGCCTCCAATGTCTAGTCCATTTTTTGGAACATCTCTTCAACAAGTTCAACTCTCATCTGGCCATCCACAGACTGGGTCCAATCCCCAGCCTTCTGTTTCTTCAGTGCAAGCACGGCCACCTCCGCCGCCACCACTACCTCAGCAGCCTCATCCATCCCAGACCCAGCAGCATCTTGCTTCTCTTCAATGGCAGCAACACCAGGAGCAGCCTCAGTCATATGCACAAAATAGTATCCAGTCGCAGATGACTTTGCAGTTTCAGAACCAACTTCCTGTTCCTCAAATGCAATTTTACCCGAGTCAGCAGGAGTTTGCTGCGCAAACACTGAGACAAACGGGTGAGCAATCACAAGCTGCGAACCAGACTGCACAGGCAGATGGTTCGTCTCAACAGCAGAGAGAACCGGAGATCGATCTGAACCAATTCTTCTCGTCTCAAGAAGCAATCCAGGTAATTTGAATTTCTACAGAAGCCACGCGCTAGAAAGTAGTCATTTGCCAATGGTGTCTGACCCTACCTAGTTTTCCTTGTTACAGAGCCTGCTAAGCGATCGCGCGAAGCTTTGCCAACTTCTGGAGGCAAACCCTAAACTGATGCAGATGCTTCAGGTATATTTTGATGCGCTGCTGCAGCAATAAGTTTGAACGCATTGGAGGCTGGATCTTCTATGGTCGAATGAAATCTCTACTCTGTATTTGTCAAACAGGAGCGCATCGGCGGCAGCAAATAGGAGGGCGCTGCCTGACTTTGGGTCTGTCGTGGCCATGCTGCTAGAGTCTCTGCCTTTGGCGATGTTCTGTAGCGACGGTGGCTTTGCTAGCGAAAGAGTGAAAAGAGAAGCGCATGCCTATGCCTATGTGCATCATAAATTATCTGCCGTTGTATGTAACATGTTAATGTTGTGACGTTTGTTTAAATTTTTTGTAATCAATTTTGTCCGAGGCTACATGAATTCGCGCTGGTCCTAATCAAGCTGCTGCTCTAGTTGTTCAAGCCGTAAGTGTTAGCTTGAATGCACATAATTAGACTAGCCTGAGGTTCAGGGCCAGTGTGCGTGTATCTGTTTTATGCTCGATCTCCCTTTCTTCCAGTATGCTGAGTTCCATGGGATAAATGCTTCCGTGTAATTTTGTGAGCTAGTTATAGGTCCCTAACACAGCTCGTTCGTGTATGTGCGTTTGCATGAGTGTCGAAATAAAAACCGTCTCCCACCATGATAGCTTTTGTTGCGGAACCTAGTGATTTTGAGGTTGTAAATCTCACATTAAACTTTCCAATTACATGGTTTTTCACATTCAAACAGAAAAAAGGGTTTTGCACATGTTTCAAGGCATCTCCAACGTGGACCTCTAAACGGACACGGTATCCTAGTAAGAGCTAGGATACGGTGTTTAATGAGATATGAACAAATTTTAAATGGGATATGAACAAACCGGAATATTTTCATGCAAACCAGATGATTTTCATTTAAACCAACCATATTTTCAACATATTTCAACATATTCCAACGAGACAAAAGCTGATGAGACTTTAAATCTAGTCTAAATTATCGCTAGTGGCGGTGTTTGTGTCCAACGTCCTGCCTTTCCCATGTCCGGTGTTTGTGTCCAACGTCCTGCCTTTGTTTGTGTCCAACGTCCTGCCTTTCCCATGTCCGGCAAGTTCACCGCTCGTGAGCCCCGACAAGTGAAGTTGCGGGAGGGGAAGACGTGGGGTGGGGCCCTCCTGGGACCCAAGTTGTCACGGTGCCCCATGTCCTACTCTTCCTCCCCCATTGTCCATCGTGTCGACGGCGCTGGCCTCACGGTCATTGCGGTGGAGCACGAACCATGGTGGTGGCACGACCAACGTTTGCTGTCGCATGCGCCTCCTCTTCGTCCGCCTTTGGGTCAAGCTCCACGAATAGGGTGTCTCTCGCCCGCAGGACACACAACCGCCATTGCTCGTGGCGGATGTCGCTGGCGCTGCGCATGGACTAGTACAATGAGCTCATCCGCAAAGTTCGGATGCTCCACGACCATGGTCGCGATGGCATCGTTGTTCACTTGCTCCTCTTGTGCATTCGGAATGCCGACATAGGCGACGCCGACTGCTCTTCTGCCATGACGACATTGAAGTGTGCATGTGTGTGTGTGGGGGGGGGG
>CBMN011745109.1:0-20943 GCA_000582825.1 Hordeum pubiflorum | reverse complement strand
CAACTATTTGGTTCAATGGGACATAATATATGAAGAGAACATGCAACAAATGAGCTCTAAAAATGCGTAAAATATATAGCCATCAATGATCTATGCTACCGATGTCACCAGAAAGGAGAGGAAGCGTGCGCTCTATGATGTATATGCCATAGAGCCTGCAGAACCTAAGTACCACCCATGGTTGGAATTACCGATCACATTTGATCGATGGGACCACCCGACCAGTGTCCTCCATGGTGGCACGGCAGCCCTGGTCCTTGACCCCATCGTTGACGGCTTTCATCTGACCCGAGTCCTTATGGACAAAAGTAGTAGCCTCAACCACATATATGCTGACACCGTCAAAAAGATGCACATCGACCCAGCATGGATCCACCCTAGTAATACCAAATTCAAAGGTATAATACCAAGTGTAGAGACACAGTGCTCAAGCAGGGTAACCCTGGACGTTGTGTTCAGTACACCCGACGACTACCGCATCGAAGACCTCAGCTTCGACATCGTTCCCTTTAGGAGCGGCTATCACGCACTCCTCGGAAGAATGGCCTTCACCTGTTTCCATGCCATCCCACACTACGCTTATCTAAAGCTAAAAATACCGGGACCCAAGGGTATCATAACGGTGAGTGGCAATACAGAATGCTCCCTACGAACAGAGTAGCAAACTGCAGCTTTCGCAGCCAAAGTGCAGGCAGTCGAGGAGGCCTCAAGGGGCAAGGTTGGATCAAGCAACCCTGACCCCACAAAGCTCCACAGGTCCGATCAGGGCGCATCCGACAACGACTTCGGCATACGTCAGACACCCCCAGCGGACCAGATGGACACCACTTCGGAACCTGCTGATCAAGACCCTAAAGAGGGATACATGCTCCACTTCCCCCAGTATGTTGCCGAGGATGACATTCCTCGGCAACACAGTTTTGCACTGAAAATTCCCTGCGGGCTAGTGGAGCACATACAACATAGGGTAATCGGCCCGAAGTCGGATAAATCGACAACGACGATGTCATCGAAATCTAGGCGTCAAGCCATAGGATTGTTTCGAGATATCCAAACCCAGACGAGGTATAAAACCTTTGCCTGGCACCAAGAAGGTACAGGTCAAAATGTACCCCGCGCACCACAAGCACAAGCAGGATATGCTCCGGATAGATGGTGCTCGCAGCAGCGCAATGGGCAACGGCTGCCCCATACCTCAGTTGCTACCTCCTCGGATCTTCACCTGTCCAGTAGGAGAAGCGATGCGTTGAACCAGACAGGTTTGACTGGGGGCTGGCCTTGGTCCCGGTATTTTACGGCCAACTACAAATCCAAGCAGTGCCCTTCAGGTCGCAGAACGCAGCAAACTACTGGCAATGACTGTTAAAGTCATCACATGCCGCACTCCTCGGTTTCGACGTCGAGTAGGACCAAACTTTAAGATCGCGGGCTAAAGCATTTCGCGGCTGGCTCGTGCAAACGCTACGGCCGCTATTGCCGGCGATCGCGGCCGCTAACCCAGTTGGTGGGAACAGTGCATGTGCCTGTATATCCCACATCCAAACTAGTACATGTGCATATTTTTCTCAGGAAACAGGGGATTTCAGCAGAAAACAGAGGGTTTTCAGTACAAATTCAAACAGAACAAGTGTAACAGGTCTGCACCAGTTCAACAGATAAATATCAACATAAGTTCAAGATCTCAAGGTTTGCAGCAAGCATAACATCACCAGTTCAACACTTAAGAACTCCTGTACCTCATGGCGATGTGCTTGTGTTGAATCAACAAACGAATACAGGATGGATAGAATCAAAGGACTCCTGTACCACCACCACCTGGTGATGTGCTGGGACGGGGTGTTGGAGCTGTGTGAGACAGAGATGCCAATGTGGTCCCGGAGGCGTCGTCGTACAGATGCCCCTCGTCGCCGGTAGCAGCCAGCCAGCCGACGGCACCTGGGAAGAAATGCGCAGCCGCCGCAACTTTTTTGTCTGGGGAGAGAAGGGAATGGGGAAGAACTTTCGCCCGCGATTTAAAAGTTCGAGTAGGACACATCTCTACGCTCAAGTATACAGACGTCAGCACCCTTGGATGGACAAGGATCGGAAGGTGGAGAACGCAGAACAACGCAATGACGCTGGACATGAAGCCGGAAGCTCGACCACGGAACGTTATGTCCTCTATGACTCTTTGTACATCTTTTGTGTTATCCTTTCATTGTTTAGCTCGATCATTAGGCTTGACCTTAGTTTGAATTGAACAAAAGGTGTCCTGAATAAGGGTTTCGTATATGCTTTCTATGCATTTATTCCTATTCAATCAAGATCGTTACAGCTATTCATAATCTTGGGTTCAAACACCATGTCGGATTCCACAAAGTGGGCCAAAGGTTGTACCCACGGGCTTTCAAACAACCCAAAAATACAAACGTCGAGTAGCTCCATGGAGTCGACGACAACTTCCTCAAACCACACGTCACTATATGCATCAATTTTGACTTGTGTCTTCCGTCAAAAGCTGGGTTGCCTAGCTCCTACGTTTAGCCCTTACGTTTCCGCACGTTCGGCTAAGGGCATACCGGGAGCACCTCTATGATTGTTAATTTTGGTTAAACCAGTAAAGTACCTCAGATGGTTGAAGCCGAAAGCTGACTGTCACAAAATGTGAAAATTCGGTCGGCAGGTCAGAGGTATTTGCACAAAACATTATCATAAAGGTTGCTAGTGTAAACCAAAAACTTCTTCAATGAAGTAATTAGGCTCGCTTCCATAACGGTGCTCGGTGCTTCCGAGGTCACAATAGCAAAGCATCTCGGCTATAAACAGCCACGCTTAAAGTATCGGGATTGGAAGAACCTCGGCCTAGAGGGACCTTACCCGGGGGCTATTTACGCGCCCATGCAAGCTCTCTGGCAAGCGTAAGTTTAGACCCTAAAAGTCGGATTGCCTGATTTCCCGATATAGCCGCCTCCGGGCACCGAGAAATCGGCTAAGGGCTGATATCGGAAAACACTCTAAGAAATCAACTTAGAGGGAGAAGTCGAAGACTGGTTAACTACGCGGTTAAAATGTCAAGATCGAGTCAAAATGAAAAATTCCAGGGAAAGGTAAATTTGATTTGCCCAAACAAAAGCAATATAAATAAGTAGTTTGTTGAACTCAATACTATTTTCCAATTTACTCCTCGGCATACCAAGGGCCAAATATCCATCATATATTATCAATGATGGTCTTCAGCTTGCAATCCTTCTCGGATATCCGAGCACATGGCATCACCCGCTTGAAGCAGACGTTAGGATGGATCTCTTCGCCATCACTGTCCTCAGGACCCACTCTGACAATCGGCTTGAGATCTAGGTTGGGGAAGTGCACTTGCATCGCCGCCCAGGCTTGCCAAGCACCCTCCCGGCAAGCTGACTTCTGCCACCTCCGAATCCGGGCACGCCCCTATTGAAGGTGCTGCGCCAGTTCGAAGTAGGTGGTCAGAATGGGCTCCTCCCGCCATAGGACCTTGAAGATCTGCTCCATCGCCAGCTGCGTCAGCCTCTGCAGCTCCTCAAGTTGCTTCAGCTTGTCTCCGAGGATGACGCGGAGCGTCGGATGCTGGAATTGAAGCCAAAACAGCCGTTGCTGCTCGAGGGCCTTGTCGTGGCTCCCGCTATAAAAGCGGCAAGCCTCCTCAACGCTTCGCGGTAGGTCAAGAAAGCAGCTAGAGAATGCCATACTTGTGTTGGCTCAGAGAATGCTCGGCTTCCGAAGATACACTTTAGAAGATATGGCTTACCGAACACAGTTTCTGAAGCCTGCCGCAGCTCTTCCTTCGCAGCAGACGCCTGGAACTTGGCCTCTTGATGGTCCCGGCCGTGGTGCGCGATCTCGGCAGCATCAGCTTCCTTGGCGGTCTTTAGCGCGTCACACTCAGTGACGCACTTGGTGAGGTCCTCCTCAACTGCAGTCACCTTTGATTGGGCGGCTTTGCAGATCTCCTACTCCTTAAAGAGCAGATCGGCACTCTCATTCGACTTCTCCTTTAGAGCCTACGCCTGGCCACGAGCTTTGTCATGCTTGGTTTGTATGGCGGCTATGCGCTGCTCCACATCTGTATAAAAACAGTGTCGTGAGAATGGGACAACCGAGGTAGATAGAGTGGAGGTAACGTTATGTCGGTTTACTTACTACGGGCTGCCTCGACGCTGCCTTTGAGCTGCTCGACCTCCAGCTCGACTTGTGCAAGTCTCCTCCAGTTCCGACGAAGTCTTCTGGAGGTTGGAAGTGGTGCCCTGCGCAACAAAAAATACAGGAATAAAATAATCTGGCAACAGGTGGCTCGAAGCCGAGGTGTTTCGATCCTCATGCTGGTTTTTCAAAAACCAGCACAAGTCTCGGGGGCTACTGCATATTCGCGTTTCCTGTGTTTAAGGTTTTCGCTAGGATGGTACGATTCCATCCTCACGTCATTTTTTTCTAAACCAATTTGAGTCTCGGAGGCTATTGGGTATCGTGTTCAAATCTATTCCAACGAATTTTTCTTATGATACGGCGACCCTCAAGCCAGTTTTTTCTAACTAACTTAAGGCTTGGGGGCTACTGCAAATCGCGGTTTTCGTTAGGATGACCTGACCTGTAGTTTATCATTTTTGTCTATTAAAGCTACACCTCGGTGAAGTGCTACAACCTGATCCACGCTTTTCCTTGCTAAACACGGTGTCCTCGGATCATTAAGGCCGATGACCACCCTAAGGGCTACTGGGTATATTGATATGCTTGGGACAAAAACAAGGGGCAAGGAAAAGAAGGATCGTACCTCTGTACCCTTGGCAAGGCCGAGGAACATGTCCATCACCCCAGCCTCGAGAAACCGAAATCGGCTCGAGATGGCGTGGAAGCTGGCACGCTGCTCGGGGAGGAGGGCTATGATGCTCCCGATCATAATCGTGCATAAATCTTACACGCAGCATGCATGACCACAAACAGTGACTCCACGGTAGTACCACAACACGACTCTATGACACAAAATATATGCAAGAGCTCATAACTGAGCGAAGACCCAAATATATTACAAGCAAAGGTCACATGGACCACAATACATCAGAGCAGAAAGCAAATTATGTCTGACTACAGATAAGACACAAGGGTGCCTTAAGAAGACCGAAACAAAACGACGACCCTACCCAAAGGTGTAGGCCTCCTGCCTGGGACCTCCGAACTACTCGTTGACGTTGAGCTCCAAGAAGTAACCAGCGTTAGGGATACCTGCATCCGAGGGGCTACCATCCGATAGCTGCAACCGGATTGAAGGAAAAGAATAGCAAAGCAATGGTGAGTACTCATCCAAAGTACTCGCATGACTTACATCAGATCTATACTACATATGCATCGGTATCAAAGGAGAGTGGATAATATCAGTGGACTATACTGCAGAAATGCCAGAGTAGAGGGGGGAAGTTCTATGTAACTAATAACTACTAGCATCTTGCAGCAAGAGAAGAGAACGAGAGCATCTTGCAGCAATAGAAGAGAATGAGCGTACATGAGTACCATAAATATTACAGCAATACAATACCCTGTGATCCTTCCTTGACTCCCTGAGAGAAAGCAATCCGCGGGCATTATATAAATATCTTGGTGATTTTTATTAAGTATCCGGTTTAAGTTGTAAAAGACCGGGATACATCTCCAAGCGTCCTATTACCGTGGACACGGCTATTCGAATAGATTTGTCTTCCCTGCAGGGGTGCACCACATTGCCTGACACGCTCGATTACCCTATGGCCGGGCAAACTTTTCTGCGGGTCTGTCCGGCCTCTGATGATCGACACACCGAAATCCTACGTCGGCTCTCCAGAGAGGTCACCCGCCGGTCTACATCCTAAGCGCGAAGGGCTGTTCGGCCGCTCACCCTCAGCGCTCCTGCACGTTGCAAGACGGGTCAGGGTCCAAACCCACCCTCAACCTGGTAGTATCCGCTTGTCCCGACCGGCCCACAGCTCTGAACTTTGACATCTAGGTAGCTGTCGGGAGGAACTGATGACGCCGAGGGCCCCATAACCATTATCCCGCGTGGCAGTTAGTGCGTATATGCCAGTGGCAGTCTCGGATCAAATACCCAGAACTCATTAGTCGTATTATTAAATTTCACAGAGGACAGCGACCAGGGCCCAGGCCCACCTAATCCTGGATGGTATCCGCCTACCCTGTCGTTCTGCCATAGTGAATCACTCGGGGAGCCGTCCGGAGCCAGGCCCATCTCATCCTGGATGGTATCCGCCTGCACTTTCAGCCCCCATCTGAGCACAATCATATATAGTATAGCAACATAAAGTATATCCCTTATCATCGCCCAGAGGGATCACGACCCGGTAATATAGCATGGCAACACGGACAAGGGCGTAAGGCCAGCTGATGAAACACAAGCAGTACAAGACTAGGCATGCTAGGATAACATGTAAGGTATCAACAACAGGCAACAAAATCAGGCTATGCATCATAATAGGATCTACCGAACAACAACTGTACCAACTCCTAATGCATGAATGTTGAGAGAAAGAATAGGCGATATCTGGAATGATCAAGGGGGTTTTGCTTGCCTGGAAGCTCCGCTGAAGAAATCGATCGTTATCGGTGTAGTTGTTCCCGGGATCTACCGCAGTCTCGGGGTCTACCGAAAAAGAAGGAAATGCGGAAATAGATAAATAACAGGCAATCAGATGCAACACTCGATGCATGACATGGCAATGTGCGATGATGATGTGTTCTAATATTAGGAATATTTTCCCAGCTCCAGGTATTATTTCTTTAATTGATCCGGTAGCAAAACATCAATGTTCATTATGTTAGAGGGGGTTTTCATGCATAAGAGTGAGATATTCGGATTTGTTATATTTTTCTGATCATTTTTCATATATAAATTATTTTCATCCAAGTTATGGATTATTTTATATGATTTTTTAAAGTTTTATGTATTTTATGGATTTCTAGAATATATTTAATTCGAAATTATCAGTGAAATTGCTAAGTGCACCAAGCAGCAGCCTAGCTAGAGAGGCTGACTAGTGGGGCCAGGGATGCTTTGTCAGTAGTCAACAGTTTGACTGTTGACTGGAGGGGCCCCTCTGTCATGGACTCACATTTAACAGAGGTGGTTAACAGTTTTAATTAGCTTAATTAACAAGTGGGTCCTACTGACAGCGTCACGGATTTTAATTAGAATTAAACTAATCGCTACAGTGGGTGGGCCCACATGTCATCGTCTATTGGCGGTGTAATTAGCCCTAAACAAATTCTTGGCGCGTGGGGACCACCGGTCAGTGGCTCAGCAGCGTTCAAACGCGATTGCGTGCCGGCGACGAGCTAAAACGGCGGTGGAGGGCTCGGGTTCCACCGGAAATGCGCCATACATGTCGGCTCGATGCGTGGTTGGGCGCGTTCGAACGCACGCAGCAGTGCGCGTCGAACGGTGGTGGTGGCTTGACCTGAGACGGCCGAAATCAATGCCGGAGACGAGCTGGAGCGGCGGCAGCAAACGGAGCTCGTCGGGTTCGACGCTACAGCTCGAGTTCGAGCGATATAATTAAGTGCACAGGCCGCATCACAGGGATGCCCTGAGCATGTTTGCGTGCTTAGCTAGCCACGGGAAGGGCGGCAGCGGTGGCGGCAGAGCACAACAGTAATGGCGGCAGCAGCTAGGGGCAGCGGATCGAGGGGAAAGTAGAGGGGAAACACGCTGCGCTCACCGGGGAGCACAAGGTTGGCTCGGTGAGAGGTTAGTCGCAGCAGGGGCGATGCAATCGACGGAGAAGCGCTGGCGGTGGAGTGAAAGAAGACGACGCCGATCCAGCGATGCGGGGCTCTTCGGCTCGATCTGCTCCTCCAAGATGACATAGTCGACGATAGCGCTTCTGCTGGACAGCTTTTCAGCCGACGGGGACGACGATGGTCGCGAGGTAGATGACGGCCATGGTGATGATGCCCTCTGCGTCGACCAGATCGAAGGGGGCGAGTAGGGAAAGAGGGGGACAGTGGCTAGGGTTTCGCCGAGCAGACGCGGGCGACGTCCTTATCCCCTCCTGGCGCCCTGTAGCGCCGCGGTGTCGTCCATCCACCGACGTCATCGCGCGCCGGCCACGGGCGTGGTGACAGCGCGACAAAGACGATGACTGTGGCTTGCTGGGCTGGGCCTTCTACTGTAGCAGAAGGCCGAAGTGCACAGTGTAGTTTAGTTTTTATTCTTTTCTTTTCTGTTTCTATTGCTTTAGCTTCTGTTTTTATTTTATTTAGCTAGCAATTGAGCTTTGTTAAATGTGAAACTTGGCATATAAATACAATACAATATTTTGAAGCTGCACACAAAGATTCAGGCCATTTGGAAACACTTAAATTTATGTTTGAAATTAAATGAGCTTATTTAATGCTGCTGGTCATGTTTAACTGTTGATAGGGTCAAAATGGGAATTCAAAAGAGTTGGGTTTCAACATGGCAATTACTTCGCAAAGTACCTAACAACAGTACGGTAGTCGCACGTAGATTTGTTTGGTAGTGGGACTCACCTCAGGTCATCGGACGAACAAGAGGCAGATAGTTTACCCAGGTTCAGGCCCACTGATGCGGGTAATAGCCCAATTCCTACTTATATGGGATTATACAGACACAAGGTACAAGGAGGGATTACAATGGCGTGCTCGGTGAGTTGGATGTAAACTCGCCTAGTCCTTTGGTGGAACAACTAGATGGGATGTCTAGATCGGATCTATGTCTATGATGTCTAATCTATGTCGTCGGTAGATCTCCCGTGGTGGTGGATTTTGTAGAACTTGTGTAGAGTTTCCCCCTCCTTGCAAGGTCTTGGCCTCCTTATATAGGCATAGAGAGGTTGGAGTCCTTCCCGAATGTGTTTCTACTTTCTTCTTCTCCAAGTCGGATAGGCCTGCCTTGTTGAATACGACTTCCTCTAAGTAAACCAGGGGTGGTACGTCTAGGGCAGTCGGCCTCCCAGGCAAGGGTCCCCCGGCACCGAACATATATAGGCAAATACGGCCCAAAATATAGTACGTGTGGCACGGGAATGCAACAAAACCATTTCCCCTCGACAAGCATCCCATAATTCCCATTAGTATTTGTAATGAAGCTGCGGGCGTGTTGCCAAGCCATCATCTTGTGGTGAATTCGTTGGGCATCTTGCTTCATGATGATGGACTCATCAAGCTGCTTTTGACCGTCTTGGCGTCTGGCGAACCCTGCAGGCGGATTGGGGGGGGGTGGGGGGCAGCGCGAATTACAAATGGTGATGTGAGGAATCGTTGTGGCGCGTGTCTAGCGATTTTCTTCCGATTCGTTGGCGAGGCTTCCTTGACCCTTGGCTCCTCCTGAAGTCTGGGCGTAGCCCGGATTGTTGTCTCTGAAGAACTCGCGTTTGGGCAACTTGCGCCCTGCACTGTAGGTTCCTCTAGTGTTGATTCTTCGTTCTTAAACTTGTTTTATTCCGCAATAATTCTGATGACCGAGAGGTTGGTTTTGTTCTGCAGCCACACGGCGGGATCACATCATTATGAATTACGGTTGATGGTCATGTAACTAATCCCTATGCCACCTTCCTGATGCCTGCTATTCGAAAGTTGTCAACCTCTGAGCGATCGTAGGCGGACTAGAGTAGTCCGCCTGGGGGGCTTGTACATGAAACTCTTCCGCTATGATTATGATGGGATTGATACTGGTCACTCTTCGTGTGATGAACCTTGATGGTGATAATCCAGCGTCGCCGTGGACGCTTGTCCTTTCACTGAATTTGGCCCCGTAGTCGTGATGGAAGGACGAGGCGTGCCGTCACAGCATGGATTGCACACGGTAACTAACATAAATTCTCAAGCTTTGTTAGCTCCTAGGAGTTGCCTGAGTGTCCGAACAGTTATGTATGTTTCGTAAGAATTCAGAGCTGTGATATATATATTCCGGAGGAATGCTAGTGTATGTTCCGAGGAAAAGCTAATATATGTTCCGAGGGAACACTAAGCCGTAGAGCCGTATAAATTAAGAGACTCATGTGCGAGTTTAGGGACTCAGCTCCTGAGTAGAGAAACCCTCGTGGATGTCCACAATTTTATGAGAACTCGCTGCTCCCAAGTTTGTACTTGTGATGCGTTGTGTACCGCGCCGTGGAGGCGACTTCTTTGCTAAGAAGTTTTAGCGATGGCTAGTAATATTGATACCCTGCTTATCTTGTTTCCCATAGGCGTGAACCTGTAGAAGCGAATTCCGTAGATATGGTCGGTCTTTGTAATTAAGCCCCCACGTAGTTCTTTTTCTGGCCATTGGCGCCCAGCCACGCAGCAGGGATTAAGGTTGTTGGTTCGTACGGTCATACCGTTGCTCGGATTTCTTACTGGTTTTTACCCTAACTCGCTGATTCAGTAATTTGGCTGTATATTTTACATACGATGTTGGATTGAGATGATTTTAAAAGAGAAAGTTATTCATCTCTGACGAGATGGACAACTTTTATGTTGATAGTTTTTTCATTTGAGATCATCTTGAGGAGGCAGATAAGTGCCAGAAGCAGCTAGTTGTAGGTAACTTCGATCTTAGCTAGAACTAGTTATCTCATCGAGTGCAGCGATGTAATTATCTGATGTCGTTAAGCGCACGCTGCCATCGATCACATGGTCTGATCTGATGCCGATTCATATGTATTTATTTACATATGTTCATTTCCTGATACATCCTAGCTAGCCATCAGTCCTCCTGCCAAAGTTGGATCTTTTTTTTTTTTTGAAACTTGACAAAAGATTTGCCATTTTCATTGAATAAGGAAGAAGGTTTAGAGTTTGTGGCCAAAGGCCGAATTACAAAACATCACTCTCGCAGCATTGAATTACACAAATGCTTCGCTCCAGCGAGACACCACAAATTACAATCTTGTTTGATCCTAGCGACAATGACACCAACCGGCACCGCCAAGTTGCGGAAGACCCTTGCGTTGCGTTCCTTCCAAATTTCCCACGAAACGGGTAGCATAAGGGAGATAAGCGGCTTTTTGGACTGCGTCTTCCTGGTCGCGTTGAGGCTCCACCAATCTTTAACTGAGTTCATGTGACCCCACTCCAGGACGTTCACGTCGTGAAGGCCAAGCCAAACCTTGATCAAACACCAAACTCTAGCTGTGTATTGGCATTGGAAGAGAAGGTGTGCCGCCGATTCTTGGACTTGTTTACAGAGGGGGCAAAGGTTGCAATTAGGCCATCCTCGTCGCTGCAGCCTGTCTGCCGTCCAAATCCTGTTGTTGATGACAAGCCAAGCGAAAAACTTGCATTTTGGGGGGCCCAATTCTTCCAGACCGTTTGCACAAGCTCCGTGTCAACTAAACCCCTGAACTGGACCTCATAGGCCGACGCGGCGGAGTAATGTCCATCATTTGTTAGCTTCTAGGAGATGGTATCCGCCCTATCCGGATTGAAGTGAATGAGGGAGAGCTTTTCCCAAAGGTTGACGAACTCAGTTAGATGATGAACGGAGATGCCCGCGTTGATGTTAATTTGGGAGACCCAAAAGTTGTTGTGAATCGCCTTTTGGACCGAGCAGTTTTTTCTTCTGGATAGCAAGAAGATGTGGGGAGCAATATCTTTGGGCCTCAGCCCCCCAAGCCAGGCTGACTCCCAGAAAGAAGCACGAAGGCCATCACCAATCTCCACTTTGGTAGCAGCCGCAAAGATGTCGCGGTCAGCACCATCACATGGGTTTCCCAGCCCCACCCAAGGCTTAGTCGGATCCATCCATTCAAACCACAGCCATCGAATATGGAGGGCAGCGGCAAACTTTTTTAGATTTAAGACACCCAGGCCTCCCTAGAGCTTGGATTTGCACACTTGGTCCTAGTTAATCTTGCATTTGCCTCCAGTTACCTTGTCGCACCCTGCCCATAGGTAACTTATTCAACACTTCGACCAGAAGATTCAGCGCCGTCATGTAGTAAATGGCAATAGCAGTAAGGACGGATTTAACCAACACAACCCTTCCAGGGGAAGCAACATGTTTTCCCATCCCAGGGGCAAGCTGGGCAGCAATCTTATCACTACAGGAGGACAGAGCTTTAGTAACATGCACTTGTGTTATTACAGGTCCAAAAAAATGTTATTGTGTTATACGGTAACACATTTTGAGATGTGTTCCGTTAGGCCGTGTTACTAAGATCTATCCATTGTCACACATGATATTTGTTCCAATATGTCCAACAATGTGTTACAATTATGTTGTAGTAACATGTACCATATGTGTTACTAAATACTCGAGTAACACATTTTAATACCTCTAGCAACACAAGTAGTAACATATTTTCATATATATAGTAACACCGGGCAGTAACACGTTTTCTAGCTACCGTAACATAATTGTTAACGTATTGTTTTACCTCTAGCAACACATTGAGTAACATAATTTTTCGTAACTGTAACATAATAATTGATGATGGTTAACCACCATAGTAACACATTTGATAGTACCAAAATAGCAGGCCCAATGTACGATGCTACAACAAATAACTATCATTTTGCATTTGCGAAATATAAGCGGATCATGGTTTAAAATTTCCCAAGAAAGTGTGGAAGAGGCACATCTCAAATTAGGTCTTGCAATTCATAAGGATATTCCGGAGATTATATGCACATACATTGACACATTACACATTAAAATAAGATTGATTTCTACAGTCAAAACAACATAGGTGTATTATTGACAATAGATTCAGATTTGAACACGGATTTACATAGACAGGTTTTCAATCTTAGTAATCGTATCAAACAAAGTACAAGAGATACATCATCTTGCATATCAAATCTACTTCGTATGCATCAATATTTTCCACATTTTTTAAGGAATATTAGCTTCCTCTGCCTCATAATCGTCCACTCCACATAGTTTATTAGATTGCTGCTATTATAACCACTACTTCTGCCACCTCCTGGAAATTCCCATCGAACCAACAGTCCTTCGTGTCATGATAATATCTCCTGGTAGAGCAACACAAATACACAACTGAAACTTTGAAAATGCAATGAAAAGCAGAAATATAATAAACTAGAAGGATGAACCATGCTTTTCTTGGAATACTCAAGACAATAACAAGTTCATGTGCACAAAAATGGAGAACAATACGCACACAATTTACTAAAATAAAACCTCCAAGTGTATGTTATTGATTAAGATGCACATAAGTAACAACTTTAATTAGGAGCACTATTTGTCAACCCGTGCACCTGCAAGGGCTAGTGATTCTTCAATTGTTTACCCCTGAAATTCAAGATGTTATATAGCCATGCACATATACTTTTTTGATACAATGTTCTACACAATATTGGCATATATATCTGGTTATTTTGTATACTATGCGAGTAGGTGAATTTAAAAAAAATGCACACACTTGTTGAATAATACTTATAATACAAAAGCAATCAAAGGTAAATTTATAGGTTCCAATGTTGATTATTTTTTATTTTTGGACTTGAACTTAAAAATGGACTTAGATATATGGAAGGTCAACATGAAAATATTACCTTGCTCATTGGTTGTCATAGATCCCATAGTGGAAGCATCTTTAGCTGCTCTCAATGCTTCATGACAAAATGAAAACTCTTTTTTTCCATTCCTCATCTTGTCAAAGAACGGAGCAATGTAATTAGGATTATTCAGGAAAACATTTTTTGTTCCATCAATAAATGTAATGACACAACAATAGTAGCACCTTGACTTAAAAAACTATCCCATAGGTTGGTTTTGTTTTGTCTCCAATGATTACACACCAATTAGACTCACATCTGACATACGCAAGTAAGCAAAAATGTTGGCAGGACCGGAACTAAGGATTCAAACTATATACATAATACATAGATTTGTGCACTCTGAATAACACAAATGCAATATAGAGTAGGCGGGTAGACATACTTGCTACGTCCTCTTGTTGCTCATTCTGATTAGATACGGCAACTTGGATAACTTTGTAATCCAATATGCTTTGTCCAACATTTCGACCTTTCCCCTTCCAAGAAACATTGTCTGGGATTGGAATATTCTATATTTTATATCCTTGACCTTAGAAAATATATGTGAGTGGACCTGAATGTGGATGTACAGTATAACAGAAGTATGAAACAACAAAAAATGCAATGATGCATACTTACATGCAAGACAACATTAATTATCTATCTAACTTCTAAAAGACAATATATTAATACAACCAGGTCTGATCTCAACTGTCTAGATCATTGATAGGAAGCTTGTTAGGAAAGAAACAGATGATTAGTTTTTTAGGACAAATGGCCAAATTTTATAGAACTGACATGTAATACACATTATAGGAGATGTTAGTTTACCTGCATTTTAATAATAAATTAAGTGGCACAAATGGAAATATTCGCACTTCACAGATTACTAGATCATCTAGTTTGTTGTGCTCATAAGCCCAATTACAATTTACCATAATATTAGGACATGAGTAGCAACTATAACATTAAAAAAATAGGTTTTACCAGAGAATATTTGTAACATGGAATTACCTCATATATACACAATTATGTTGTCAAAAGATCAAGACACACCTTAATTTTGCTTCTTATTGAAAACCTGAAGGCTCTTTCTTCTAGTATTGACACCGAAATAGGCCTTAATATTTCACCTTACAAATTTTCATCTAGTCATAGAAACTAAAACAATTAGGCATTGTAAATTGTACAAATAAGATCACTACCTTAAATGTCAAATCAGCGGACAAAAAATTGGCCTCGCTGCTAGGATAATTCTTAGTGTCAATCAATACTAACCCATCAGACGTCCTAGCTCACCGATCATGATTCGCCATCTTGGCCCGTTCCAACGCGAGTAATTTCCGGAATGGGGCGACGATAACGACGACGATGAAAGATACCAAATACTCTTTGACATGATCCTGTACAAAGCAAACTCCATCTGTTTTAATCGAATAGCAATGAATCAATGTACACAATAGTTAGCTAGCTAACCATAAGATTCAGCAGTTCTGGTTATATACATCACACTACGCATGCACGCACGCTGAATCACTGGATTGATTACAGGCTTAGTACTACTCGGACATATACAAAGTACGTTGACTACGTTCAACACATGCCTGTATAGACGATACATATATTAACATGCATCTATGACGTGCATAATGTTTATTCTATGAACATGAATCAGAGCCCGTCGCGTGCGATAGAAACTGCTTCTAACCTGCAACTCATCTTGTGATGCCGGCGATGGGGCTACTCCTGCTCGAACAAGCAGCAGCCAGACGTGGGCGAACCTGAAGGCAGTGTGGCCGCCCCACCAGGGACAAGCCCAACAACACTAACATCTGAAGAAAAGAGAGATCGAAGACCTGCAGCTATGTCAACACCAGATGGAAAAGCCAAAAAAAACGACTTTGGACTCACCATATTTCATTACAGATAGGTCTGGTGGAGATCTGAAGCTCCATGAGTTCTTGGCCTCGATGAAGGCCGCCGATGCTGGCTTCCTGCCGAGACCCCCATCACCAGTGCGCCGTCTGGAGATCTATGCCGCATGTATTGAGGACGAGGACGAAGAGATTGGCGGCGCTGCTATGAGAGAAGGGCGACTCACCGTCTTTGACGGATCTGGATGGCGCTGCTATGAGTGTCCGTTGCAGGAGGCTCGAGGAGGAGTAGGAGAGTAAGGACGCGGGGCGGCGGCGACGGTGGGAGGGACGGCGGCACGAAGGGGGTCGGGGTTAGGTCTTGGCGTTCGATGCAGGGTTAAATCGATCGAAATTTGACACCCCGAGTACATGACTGGAAATTTGGTCTCCCCGCGCCCTCCGCCCACGCTAGCCTTTTCACATTTGTATTTTGTCCTTCATTGGCGGCTGATGAGACATGCTTTATGTTGGCCTCACGTGACATAATCTGTGGACATTTAGAGACGGAATTTTTGCGGCCACAAACAATTGATTTTTCCAACAATCTTATGCATATATAAGACTTAAGCTTGTACACAACATTATAGATAGAGAGTGTGTACGACGGCCTTTGCTTGACTTTATAGAGAAGGTCGTACACTAACAAAGCACTGACATGATGATTTTTCTTTCTTTTGCATATGTTTTGCCCCTCATTGGAGTGCAACCTTTGTTGGAAAAGTGTGAGGGAGGCTTGGTAGATGGCGGTGAGTCGTAATCGACTTTTCAAAATCCAACTCCTAGATCATGTCGCGAGATTTGGTGTCAGGTGATTCAAATCCATGCTAGAGTTCAACGGCGACGACTGCGGCTCCAGGGCGCTGGTCCTTAGGGGCATGTACACGAAGACTTGCTAGCTGTCACCGACAAGGTCAAACCGGCTCTGGTACGAGAGCGGCGACAGCAGGGCCAGGGTGGCTTGTTCTGGTAACAGTAGTGTTCGTTTGATTGTCTCAAAATTTGGATGCAATTTTGATTATGTTTGAGATGTTTTTCTACTTTCGGTGAACCTTTATAATAGATTTGATCCTTTTTGAAAAAAAAAGAACAGGGCTATTTATCATGTTCTCCACATGGATTGAAGTACAAGAGTCAGGCACTGAACATTTTAAAAGGTTGAAACAGAGCAAACAAATATCAATAGCTATTCAAACAAACTTATGAATCAGAAAAGACTATAACCCATGAGAGTGCCTTTTGGTTGCTCAAAAAGTAAGAGAACAAAATTATGGCATGACAAGTGGCAATTTGAATTCATTTTTGTCATTACAAATGGTACTAACCAAACTGTGTTTGGGGTTGTATCATTGAAAGGTGGCGCAAAAAAATACGGGAAAACTTTTCAAATCATTCATATAAAGGTGTCGTGATGGTGACCATGGGACTTACTTTTTATTTGATGCTTTTATCTTATTTTTCAGGATTTAGATATTACATATGCATCGAGAAATTTTCTTGGAATTTGAAGCTAACATTCTATTTATTCTCTTTTATTTTTTTCTAAAAATTAAATATATTCAGAACTTCCTCCACTTATTTAGGATGAATCTCTTATGAAGCCAACACTTTTGTCTATATCCTCACTCTTACGAAATTTCCTATATGAGGTTAACTGCATCAATTAGCCGAGGAAACACACAAACATAGAGTGAACTGACCAGCCATTTTTAATTGTACAGAAAGCTTTCCTGAACTGGTTTTTTGTTTCTTGTAGAATTTACTTTTATACTTTTTACATGTTCTATTTATTTTTCCTTTTTGTTTCTTTTTATTTTTACATAGATTCAAGTTTCCAAAAATGTTCTGAAATGTTCAGGATTTCAAAATTTGTTCCTTTAAAACAATGTTTAGGATTTTCAAATTTTATTCCAGTTTTAGTAAAAATGTTCAGGAATTTGAAAATTGTTCGCTTCTTTCACCAAAGAAAATTAAATATTCAAAATTTCTTCGAAAAAATACCAAAAAATGTTTGGAAGTTCAAAATTTTTTTGACACTTTTAAAAAATGTTCGGGATTTACAAAAATGACGTTTTTAAAAAAGTTTCAGATTTTTCAATTATGTTCGATTATTTAAAAGAATCACATTACAAATTTTGTTCGTGTTTTAGAAAAATGTTCAATAAAAGTAAAAAAATCCAAAAAAACGTGTTTTGGAAAAACTGTTTGGGACGTTAATTCATTTTTCACATCTGTCGTGGCATTTAGTTCAATAACGGGCACGATGCACTTTTGTCGCAAGTATCCATCGGTCTCCGTTGGCTAACGGCTTGTGTAATTGTTCTAGGTTCAGGTTCGAAACCTCACATGGGCACTCTGTTTATTTTTGGTTTTTACACTTATTACCTTACAAACGCATCTGATGGCTGGGCCAGGCCCATGAAGCGAGCCTCGTGTGCCCTCTTGTCCGCTTGCTTTGGGACACTGACCGTTTTGTGGATGAAAAAATGGAGATGGTGCTACCATAGCCCAACAGCCCAACCATTGTCAAAAAAATTGTGACGTTTGCCTAAAAAAACGTAGTATTTTTTACCAATGATTACTTTTTTACTTGGTATGATGGTTCGAAACCTTACATGGGCACTGTTTTTTGTTTTGTTTTTATGCTTATGCGTTACAAACACAACTGATGACTGGGCCAGACCCAGGAAGCGAGCCTCGTGTGCCGCTATGGTTCGCTTAACTTTGGGACACTGGCCATTGGTGGATGAAAAAATGGAGATGGCTACCGTAGCCCAATAGCCCAACCTTTGTCAAGAAATTAGTGACACCTAAAAAAACTTAGTATTTTTCACCAATAGCTACTTGGTTTGATGGTTGGCTCCTTTTCTATTGAGCCATTTATCCCTGTTTTGATTTGGATCTATGACCAACTTTTTTTTGCCATTTGAATTAGGTGTCATGTTGGTCCCCTTCGGGTCTTAGTTAAATAATACATCAAAGAGTAAGTAAATAATTTAATCCAGACAAGCGGGGCGTATGTGTTTTGATACTTATGATTTATTAATGCAGCTAATCATATTCTTCGCTTTTTCCCCAAGATTTGTAACACTAGTTGTCAACATACATTTATGTGTTACTCTAATAATCTCTCGTAACACATCTACGGCAACAAAAATCTAAATGTTACTGTTGTAAAATCTTTGTAACACCTTTTCAGGTCTTACCGAGTATGTGTTACCGTCGAACCTTGCAACACGATGTATATGTTACATCATTATGTTACTTAACATCCGTTTTCTTGTAGTGTATCCTCAACACGATGTATATGTATGTATCTTTGTAACACGTTTTGTCATGTGTTACATCATTATGTTACTTAACATCCGTTTTCTTGTAGTGTATCCTCAAGCGGTTGGAAGTGGATCCGTTTCAGCCTCTTGACCGAGAGAGGAAGACCAAGGTATTTCATCGGAAAGGAAGAGCGGTTGGCCGGAAAAGGTTGGAGGATTTCAGTGAGGTCCATGTTTTCACACCGGATAGGAGCGACAAGGCTCTTGTTGCAGTTTGTGATCAGTCCAGTAACCTCTCCAAAGCGCTTCAAAGTGTCAGCAAAGAACTTGACGTCGTCCTTAATGGGGGCAAGAAAAACCGCTGCGTCATCCGCGTAGAGGGAGGCCCTAATAGGAATGGCTTGTCCACCGATAGGATGTAGCTTTGCATGCTCAGTGGCCTTCCGGAGGATGTGGTGTAACGGATCTATGGCGAGCACAAAGAGGAGAGGGGAGAGTGGGCCCCCCTGCCTCAAACCACGCCCCAGCTTTATTGGGGTACCAGGAACACCGTTGAGCAGAACACGCGAAGAAGCCGTAGAGAAGAGAGCCGAGACCCAGCCTCGGAATCGAGGGGGGAAACCAAGGTGTTGGAGCAACTCAAGCAGGAAGTCCCATCTTACCGAGTCAAACGCTTTTTTGATGTCTAGCTTGAAAAGAAGCGCAGGGGTTTTCTTGCGGTGGAGACGCCGCGCGACGTTGCGCACATACATGAAATTATCATGGATGCACCTTCTAGCCAAAGTTGGATCTTCAGATCCTAGCAACTAGGACTTTTATCTTCTCAAAAAAAGAAGAATCAACTACTCCCTCCGATCCATATTACTTCAAAGCTAGCCCAAGTGGCAAGGAGTGCGATGCCTAGTCTCGCTGGATAGGTCCACTCCAGAATTGATCAAGTCGCATGCATGCAGGCAGTCAACGTCAGAGATGCTCATCTGTATATGTGTTCTTGGCTTCTTGCTAATGCTTGTACACTCAACATTTGCACTCCAATTTGCTAGGTGGAGTATCATTAACTCTTATTGAATGCCCCTCTTATCTTTTTCACAGCAACAGATTGTCAGGTCAGCTGCAGGGACCTGGTGCTGGTGGCCACTTGTCCATGATCTCATCTGGAGCAGAGCCGAGCAGATGCTACTTATTTTGCTTGTTCTCTTGTGCACAGTTCATTCTGCACATCTTCTGTTTCATTCACAATCCTTCATCAGTGCATGTACAACGCTTCACTTCACTACAGTAAGAAGCTTTTTTTGGACAAAGGATGGATTTTATTGACTCAAAATAAAGCATCAAGGAGATACAAACACAATGAGCACACACCCGGCCTCTGCATGACTAGGATGCACACAACTAACACCAACACACACACACACAAAGAATCGCGTCAGCGAAGAGCAAAGTCATAAGACCGAAGCTATGCCTAGGTGGAGGAAAAAGAAAAAGAAAAACTCTGAAGTGATCAACACAGCGATCGACAAACTACAGCAACAACCATCCGCACCAACCATCTCTTGACATCACAAGGACACCGAGAAAGGTTCACCAGCAGCAACGCCTCCCGGAAGGGAATGACGCTCAAGCGCCACCATCGCCAAATCCAACCGCCCAAGTCCAGATCCTGGGGTTTCACCCTAAAGATCAAGTCCGAGCAAATCCGAGCAATGCCTTCAACAAGGTAATGACGCAAAAACACCGCCATTCCCGGGTAAAACCAAGTAGGATCAGACTTAGGGTTTTCACCTCGGAGCTCAAGACCGGGTACTCGAGAAGCACCACCAAATCGAAGTAATCATGCGCTGTCACTAGCATATTCCGAGATCCCAGCAGCTACATGTGTAGCACAGTCTTGACGTGAGATCCCACACAAGTGAATACCATGCCTGCACAAGCAGGCAGTCGAGTCGTAATAAGAGCAGGTCGCCACCAAAAGCTCCAAACAACGAAGGTTGCCGTCGCACGTGCGATGAAGATTGATGAGGGAGAAAGGTGACTGGTACCGCCAAAATCCCTTCGGCAGTTGCTCACAGTCCTCTTGCTCCGCCGTCCTCATCTGTGGTGCAGAATGGACCGGTAAAACATATTCATCATTGCCGCTGAATCCAAAGGTCTAAGATCCTTCGGCCTGTAGCGACAACTGCCTAGCAACTAGTCTCTAGCAGTGGTGAGGGGAAGAGAGGAAGGGGAGGTAGGAGGCGGTGCCTTAGGGTTTGGGG
>CBMN011745108.1:0-11643 GCA_000582825.1 Hordeum pubiflorum | reverse complement strand
GGATAGGATCGCATTTTGGGCGTTACAGGTTCCACATCGACGACGAGGTAAGTGGTGCAACTGCTCCAGCGACCTATTGACGACGGCGGCGAATCGACAACTCCTTTTCCCCGACGTGTCTAGCTCCTCCCCCTCACCTCCTCTGATGGCATCCGTGAGTCAAATCACCCCTCCTCTCTACTTGTTCTAGCCAGATTTGAGCATGTGGTAGGATTAGATCTTCCGATTTGTGTGACTGTGATGTTGTAGTAGCTAGTTGTGATTGATTTAAATCATGCTAGGAGTTGTTTCCATGTCAGCAATGATTGATAACTAGTGGTAATGGATGGTTTGGTAGTATGCTTTGATGTGTGCTAAGTGTTGAATAGGGTTCATCCATGTATCCATGTTTACTTTTGTGCTCAGTTGTGTTGTGATGTTGAAGTAGATCATCCATATGTCCATGTTGAAGTAGATCATCCATGTGTCCATGCTGAAGTAGATCATCCATTTGTGCATGTGTTAGTGCTAGTTCGACCTATTCATGTTTACTGTTGATTCCTACTGTCGATGTGTGGTGTGGTGTGGTCTTGGTGATGCTTACGTTTGTAGGAGATGAGCATGCAAGAGTTTAGTTAGGCCCTCGTCTTGTCCGATAGCCAGTTCCTGCCATCCTACGTCGAGGACTTCCAGCCTCCCGTGGACCAGATGGCTTATGATCAGACATTTTCAAGGTCCAGCCTCCTACGCTTCATCCATTTGTGCTGGCTCAGCCCAATGTTGCAGCTCATGTTGCTGCACAAGCAGCTGCCACAAAGGCAAAGAAGGATGGTAAGGGGAACATGATGAAGTGGCAGTCGTTCATATTGATGTTCGTGCTTAACAAGATGTGTGAGATCATAGCTANTGGGGTGAGAACTGACAAGGGCTTCAAGGAGGTGCACTTGAACGCTGTTGCAAAGCAGGTGTTGGAGTTTCGTAGATAGGAGGTCAGCTCGACCCAGGTCTACAACCACCTCAGGAAGTGGAGAGCGAGGTGGATCACCGCGTCCAAGCCGAGAGACCTGAGCGGTGCTTCATGGGATGAAGACACCCGTTCGATCCTTTTGGAGGTAGAGTACTACCAACGCCACATCGCGATTAGCTCACAAAACATGCAAATCTAACTAACCAACTGTTTAAGCCTATAAACCTTTACCATTCTAACTAATCACTCTACCCCATTTCTTTCTTAGTCTCACCCCAAGAACGTAGAGTTCTTCAACACACCCATCCAGAACTACTATCAGATCCAGTAGATATTCTCCTTTGGGCTAACAAACTACAAGCATGTCATGGGCTCCGGTCAGTCGCTGGGCTCGCCGATGCCCGAGTATCCAGACACCCCAGAGATCAACTTGGATGCTCCTAAAAAGGATAGTGATCGCGTTCCGGTGCTTGATAGGAAGAGGAATAGGGGGGCCTCGATGGAGGACGAGCTGACCATCTTCACGAGCATGACTCAGGCAGTGAAGGAGGTGGCCACCGCCATCAGGGAGAGCAAGCCCGTTAACGTCCACCCTAACCTGTACACCACCGTCATGGAGCAAGGTGGCTTCAGCGAGGAGGCTCTCATGGCTGTTCTCAGCCACCTGCTACACAACAAGGCCCAGGGTGTTGAGTTTGTTGCCATGACACACGCTCACAGGGTGCTCTGGCTCAGGAGCTGGCTGGCCAAGCACTACTACTAGAGCTTGTTGCTGGTGGTTAGCACGTGCATGATCCTCGACGGTGACGGTGACGATAATGACGACGACGTACATTTTGGGTAGCTAGGGCTTGAAAAACTTGATGGCCTGTATATTTCGGCGAGGTGGTATATATACTAACCCCTCACGACGATGGTGAACTTGCGGTGGTAGGATGACATCCCTCTTTTGGATGTGGTGGTAGAATGACACCATAGTAGTGCTAGATTGAACTTGATATGCCGTATGATCATGCATGCTTACTACTTTCCTTCTGCTCCACTGCTTGTTATTTGTGTGCTCCTTTGCTTGCTGCTTGTGTACTCCTTCGCTTGCTGCTTCAATTGTTGCTCATTTGCACTGTTAGGACAAGTGGTATGTGGTGTTCATCGGGAGGGCTCCAGGGGTTTACAGTTTATGAGAAGCTTGCAACCAACAAGTTTCAAGGTACAACAACAACAATCACAGAGGGTTTAAGACTAGGCAGGCGACAAAAGATGCTTACTCCAAGTTTGTGCGAAAGTGGGTATGCAACAAGGTTGAAGTTGGCAAGGTGAATCATCAGTTTGGCTGAAGAACTTCATTATCTTCGTCTAGTTCATCTCCATGGCAATGTTGTGGCATTGGTGTGCTCGGTGTGATTGTGTGTAAGGTGTTGTAATAGTGAATAAGCTAGTAGCGTATAAGGTTATCACAACTCTATGCTCATATGCAACCAAACAATGTGCACTTGTATGAGGACACACAGTGCGAGCAACCAAACACATGCGTAGAGGTGTTGCCACGATGTAGGGAAAATATATGCAGGTAACCAATCAACATACAGATTATAATTTTTTAACTGCATATGCTCAACCAGACCTTAGCGGAACAAGTGTGAAAACAATGCATGCAACCAAACGCATCTGCATTGATATTGCCACTTTGATATCTTGAAGGATTAGGGGGTAAGACGAAGTTTTTTTTTCCTGAGGGACACCGCGAGAAGCTGTTTCTGTAGACGGCACGGCGACAGGAAAGTTACCATTTACCACCGTTACATCGCTCGAAGATTCGCGCCAAGGATGCAGGTGAAGCCGACCACGACACCTCCTCCACGTGGCCAAGTATGCAACGTGGGTCCCACCTCCTTAAGGACTCGGCCACTCGTCTCCCTCCCTAATCTTCTCTCCCTCCCTCCTGTCTCTCAGATCTCTTCCCCCATCGTGCCCAACCTACCTCCTCCCCGTCCTGATCCCTCCTCCGCTCGCCCATCGGCGCCAGGTGAGCCAGAAATCCGCGATCCCGCCCTAGGTTATTTTGCTCCGTCCGCCCGAATCGCCTGCCCTCTCCGGTTGATCCGCGCGGGGCCTTTTGTCTTCATAGCTGCGGTGGTTCCGTCGCTTTGATCGGATCCTGTGCTGCGCGGGTGATCCCGATCTGATCCGTGACTCGGATGATTCTGATTTTGCAGGTGTGGGCGCTATCAGGTGGGTGGAGCTTGACCTGCCGGGATGGATCGCGCCGAGCTCACCACGGAGCAGGTCAGTTGATGCATTGGGATATGACTGCCCTCCTGATCTAGTTTTGCCGGTTCCGAGTGTGCATTGAAACTTGTGCTGCTAGCTTTGGGGTATCAAGATTTTAAGATGTGCTGGTGGCGCACATTACCTGGGTGCCATGTCTCACGGAAATAGGATTCAACAGTGTTCGAGCGAAAATAGATGCTCTTGTAATGTTGTTTGGAAGTGAGCAGATGTTTCATGGGCCTTCTTCATTTTTGGAATTGAGCGGAGCAAGCGGTTAGAGAATTTAAATAAAACTAGATTCTGCCGTTTGCTGCTCCGAAGTAGTTAATGGTAGATTCTGTCGTATTGGTACCTCGTAGTAGTATAGATTTTCATCTCCATGCAAGATTTTTGTGTTGCAACTTTGGTTGGCATTTGTGTGGTCATGTCATTGTGCTACTCTAAGGATGCAGTCAGTTGACCTGGTACTGTCCAGACTGCAGCTATCACGGTTGGTTTCTTGTTAGTTAGAAGATGCCCTGTTTATGTATGATAATTTAAGGTATAATCATTTATTGTTCTGCCACAAGCATGAACAGCTGATTGTATGAGGGGCACAATTTCCAGGCAGACCCATAACACTTCCCGTCTGCTCCTTGTTAACTAGGATTGTTTTTTCACGAGTTATCTGCAAGCGTTACTGATCTTTGAGTTGGATCGCATCTGTTAAGGGTATGTGAGGATGGTACCTGAATGTATGAGGATTTCACCCTCTGTAAGTGTAGGTACCTGGAAATAGGAGGGCAGTACCCAAATAGCATGCTCACATGATTTGCTTCTGTCTGAACTTGACAACATCAAGGGGAGATTTTTAAGCTGCATTATTTATCCGATTCTTGTTTGTATTTCAAGGTTCTCAAGCGGGACATTCCATGGGAGACATATATGTCAACTAAGCTGATCACTTCGACATGCCTTCAGCTTTTAAGGCGTTATGATCACAAACCAGAAAGTCAGAGAGGTCCGTTGCTTGATGAGGTTAGTAGCATTATTATCTTAAAAATTATTTTTCCTGTGGGTAAATAGCTTAGGAAAACACCATTGCATGACTGTATTTCGTTTGACACCTTAGGGCCTCTTTGAGTCGCAGGATTTCTAAAATGCCAGAATAGGAAAAATGTAGGATTGGAACGTCATGCCATCTTGAATACTACAGGATTTGTTAGTTATTTGATTGTGTATAGGAAAAACAATTGGATTCTTTCCAAGAGGTTGGATTGGATGGGAATTTTCTTATGAAACCTAGTACAAATGAATCATATGGAAACGATTCGATAGTTTAAAATTATATGAATCAGAATATAGGAAAAATTCCTCATTATAGGATTTTTTAGTCTGCTAAGTGAGGTAGGTTCACTTTTAAACATACTTGTATTTTTTTCTCCTTCAAGAGAATCCTGAGTCATAACTGTTTACAAATACGTCCTATTTGTCTTTGCACCGATCCTTGCCAAGTTTTCACTTCATCCTTGCCAAGTTTTCACTTCTATTTGACTAAATCCATATAATTTGTTTTTTTAATTTTCTAATGCAACGGTTTTCGGGAAATTTCTATGTTTTATAGGATGGGCCATCGTATGTTCGTGTTTTTTTGAATATCTTGCGAAGCATCTCCAAGGAAGAGACCGTGGAATATGTGCTTGCCCTCATTGATGAGATGCTTGCAGGTGCTCAACGAATCATCTACTAGAATAAACCTTTTGTGTTAGTATTATAGACATAGTGTTAAACCATTGCCTTTGTTTTCAGCAAATCCTAAACGAGCAGCACTGTTCTACGACAAATCTCTCTCTGGTGAAGACATTTACGATCCTTTCCTAAGGCAAGTATTAATTGATTTGATTCTTTTTTAGTCTGTGTGCCTTTTTGTCATCTTAAAATCTGCACATTTCATTCACTGTGCAAATAGATCAACATAGGCTGCAATAGGTTGATTGTGCACTAATTCCTGTTCAAAAGCCATTTGGTGGATGGCCAACCCATGGGGACAGGACACCTTTTGCCTCTCATGGTCTCTGAGTGGAATAGTGTTATAAAAACCGATTTTTCCTTCCACATCCTACCAACGTTATCCAGTTTTGGAATGTATTGGTCTTAGGATGGTTAATCCATTCTACTAGGTTGCGTTCCATTCACCAAACAGAGTCCTATAGGATTGGCTGATAAGGGTATTCTGTAAACCAAAGGGATCTTTAGTTCTCACTGTCATTATCAACATTTAATGTACATACTGGGAGGCTGCAATCTATTTTCTTGGATATTTCATGGATGCCATCCAAAATGGTGTGACTTAATAATTGATCTCTAAACCAAACTGTTTTCCCCTTTGAGACTTCATAGCTCTTATCTTCTAGTTATTCAGTATCCCACCATCCAATCCCTTCAACTAAACTTTGATAATAAGCCAGCCCATGGGCCAGCCACTCTACTTTGCACCATCTCAACTGGGATGAGCTGAGCACATACTACCCTTTTTTGCCAGTTTTTTTCCCTTTGTATTAGTCCATTCTCTGGCTGTCATATTTAGCTCACAAAATACCGTTTTCCAGGTTGCTCTTGAAAGGCAACTGGTTCGTACAGGAAAAGAGTTGTAAGATATTGACAAACTTAATAAGGTACATTCTCTTTAATTTCAAATGATTGTATTGTGGTTCTCCTTGTTCTGGACAATCTAACTTCACTACGATTGTAGTGCGAGACCTAAGCTTCAGAACGGCATGGTTCCAAATGGAGAGGCTTCAAATTCAAAGAGCAAGCTTACATCAATTCATGACGTGTTAAAGGGCTTGGTCGATTGGCTCTGTTCTCAGGTCAGAACTTGTGAAATGGCCTTTTAGTTTATTATTTCTTTGTATCTATTGTGCTATGAAGCCAGTGTTCAGGAGCTCTAAACTTTGAGAATGGTGTTCTTTGCAGCTCAGGAGCCCCACCCACCCGAACTGTTCTATTCCTACTGCTACCCATTGTCTCGCCACTTTGCTGAAGGAGACATATGTTCGAACCTTATTTGTTCAGGCAGATGGTGTAAAACTGCTCATTCCTTTAATATCTCCAGCCTCAACACAACAGTCAATTCAGGTATTACCGAGTCCCTTAATTATATAGAAGATTGAAATATGCAAATTGTTCTATTTAAAGAATATAAGTTCAACTTTCTGTACTCAAATTGCTTATGCCATTCCCTTTAGATTTATTGGATGCATGCATGTCACTGTTCCACATTTTAACATCAATTGGCTAATTTAATTAACGGGGTAATCATCATTAGGATGGGATAAACATTTATCAATTTACTCTAAGCAGCTCAGTTTATGTAATTATAACCTTTTCATCTTCTCTAAATTGTGAACTAATTTGCTAATCTCCTCTTTGCCCTTTATTGCATCTTATGCAGCTCCTCTACGAAACTTGCCTTTGTATCTGGCTTTTATCCTTCTATGATGCAGCCGTTGATTATTTGTCCACTACAAGGGTTATGCCAAGACTTGTAGATGTTGTCAAAGGCTCTACTAAAGAGAAGGTGAGCTTTGAACTTTTCATGTTTTAATATGCTACAATTTTCTTTCATATTAGAAAAACTAACATGATGTTATTTTATTTCCTGTTTTTTAAGGTCGTAAGAGTTGTTGTGATGTCCTTCCGCAATTTGCTGGCAAAGGGTGCATTTGCTGCCCAAATGATTGATCTTGGGTTGCCACATATAGTACAGAATTTGAAAGCTCAAGCATGGAGTGATGAGGTGAGGATAATAAAAAAACCTTTACATTTTCAAGCATTCACTGGAAGATTGAATGGCTGAAGCCTCGTTTAAAACATTTTTTTTTTCAGTTGCTGGTATATAAGTTCGTAAGAATGAATGATCTGAGATAGATCCCCTTCTAGAAGTCCAGTAAAGTAAAATTATATATCTCTTTTTGGTTTCCTTAATTTTTTCAGGACCAGCCTTGTATTTATTACTGTTTACTCGAAATAAACGCTGTCATTCTAGAAGAAGAGCACTATCTTTAGTTTATTTTTTTGGTTCAGTTAAAATTTCTGTGTTCTTGTCCAAACTCCTCATGACAACTATGTTAATTTGACGTATTTGTTTGCTTGTTAGCTCACATTGGCAAGCATACACATGAATATCCGGTGGAAACCAAGTTAAGGTGGAAACCAGTGAAAACCACGTGGAAACTATGTTTTGAAGTTTCGAAAAAGTCTGAAAAATATATAGTATGCAAAGAGATGGTTTTCTGTAGACATGTAAAATTCCAAGTTCAAACACATTCATTTACGGGGCATGAAAATAATAATTCAGCAATTAATAGCGCCAAACAGTGATTCATTGCTGGATTTGTTTTTTTATACCTCCTAGTGAATTTGTGTCTGAACTTGGAATTTCGCATGCTAATAGAACATCACCCTTAACATACTGTATTGTTTTGAGAATTTTTTTAAACTTTCAAACAGGGTTTCCTTGTAACTTGGTTTCCACTGAATATTCTCTTTGCCTGTAGTATACAGGCATACCCTAATACTCCCTCCGTCCCATATTAGTTTTCGCTCAAATGGATGTATCTACCACTAAAATATATCTAGATACATCCGTTTTAGCGACAACTAATTTGGGACGGAGGAAGTATGATATGGTGCGATGTACCATGATTGTAGGATGAGAGTTTTGTGGTATCTGCAAAATTGTGTGGAATTCTTTAGTTGTGTATTCAGTTGAGTCTGTGTTATTGCCTCTTTGAACTGACATTTTGCTACCTGTGCAACCAGGATTTGTTAGATGCACTGAATCAACTGGAAGTGGGTCTCAAAGAGAACCTTAAGAGGTTGAGCTCATTTGATAAGTACAAACAGCAAGTGCTTCTTGGCCATCTTGATTGGTCTCCAATGCACAAAGACCCAAATTTCTGGCGAGAAAATATCACTAACTTTGAGGAAAATGACTTCCAGGTATGTCATGTCCTTTTTGGAATGAAAATACAAAGAAGAATATCTTGTGGAACCACATGCAAAACTGCCCCCCCCCCCTCTCTTTGTTGCATTTCAGGAGCTAAATGGTTGTATAATCCTTTTTTGTGTATGGAAAATGTTCGTATAATCCAAAGTGGCCTATTTTAAATTTGGTCCGGTTCTCCTACACTGAGGCTAATTTTGCATTTGCTGAACTGTGCGGTGCTGAATTTATCTGTTGTGGAAAAATAGGCTCAAAAGCAAGCAAACAGTTGGTTAGCCAAATGAAAAAAGTGCCAGCTGAAAAACCTGGAATATCATAATCCACCTTAATGCCGCAGCCTGAGTCTCTTGGACTGCTTTTATCAATTCCAGTGCAGCATGTTAAGATAGTAGTGCATGAAACACTCTAGGTCGTGTCTACTCACCTGGTTGCACCATCTTGTTTTAGTACCTTTCCATGTGGTTAATTAGTCATATTAACTTTTTGTTGGGCAAAATACCGTAGAACTATTGTTCAACGGTTCCAGGGTCAAAAAAACTTTTTGTCGGGCATGCATATTGCATAGACAAGTAAGTATAAACATGCTAGATAGTATCTGGATCCAACCCAGGTGTGTTAAGTTCATCCATGACTCTATTTTTGATGTTCGAGTTAGTACCGATCAGGCGATCAAGCTTTGCCTAATGAGTTAGTACCGATCAGGCGATCAAGCTTTGCCTAATATATTATTCAAAGTGAAATGTTATTTTTCTGTACCTTTTTGTGGAATGACACCTTCAATGTTGCAGATCCTACGTGTCCTGATGACAGTCATCGACACATCAACCGACACCACTGCTCTTGCGGTTGCCTGCTATGACCTCTCACAGTTCCTTCAGTACCACCCTTCTGGCCGCTTAGTGGTGGCAGACCTCAAGGCGAAGGACCGAGTCATGAAACTCATGAACCACGACAATGCCGAAGTTAGGAAGAACTCCCTGCTCTGCGTGCAGAGGCTCTTCCTGGGCGCCAAGTATGCTAGCTTCCTGCAGGTTTAAGACCAAGAAGTTTTGTATCTATATGAAGTGTTAGATCCACCGAACCCCATGCCATTTTCTTCAGAATGGCGAAACTGCGATTGAGAATGTAAGACCTCTGAAATTTCTTGTCCAGTATATCTTGCTGTTATTTGATTTAATTAATGAACTGGTGTATAATAAATAATGTCAGCTATGGCTTGCTCGATGTAATAAGATGTCCATGGGCAGTATTTCTCTCCTCTGAATAGTGTTGTCCGAGGAAAGAAAGTAAGAAACACGATTTATGTAAATTGTATACATTTATTTTCTGGGAACTGATTGGCAGCTTGTCTTCGGGCTTTCTTGTGATTTTCCTGTTATAGAAGCGAATTCGTGATCATGCAATGCAAGAACGAGACCTGCTCCAGTTTTCAGCATGGAACTGTCAGTACATAATATTACTACGTAGTAAAAATTGCATAAGGTAGTCCTCGTCTCAAAGAGGTAAATTTTATGCCATACTTTTGAGCGAACATAGAGGATTTGCCGTCTCACAGGTCATTCACAATAACGTGACATGAAGGGATAATGATGTCATATAGAAGCAAGGAGATTAACACTTCTTACTCTGACTCTTACTTACGTTTATTATCCATCTACAAATTATCCTAACAGCATCTCTAATAGCAGGCCTAAATTTTGGCTACTCAAATTCATTACGGAAAAGATAACGTCCACACGCACAGATCGCCGTCCACTTGGGTTTGCACGAATCTTGGCATATTTTGTCAGTTTTTCGGTGCCACGTAGGAGTAGGCTGATGTGTGGACGTTAACTCCTTCGCCCGCACGCCCGTTTCTCTCCCGGACTGGTCGCAGTTGCCAAGCCCGCGTGCGGTGGAACTGTCGTCGCGCCCGCACGCCGCGCACGTCTCCTATTCATCTCCTCCCCGTTTGCGTTTCTCCAACCGTGCGCTCCATTTCCCCCTCCCTGCCTTCCTGCATTCCCATTCCCACTCATCATCGCCTCGCATTCGAAGGTAATGGCAGTTCCAGGCGGCGGAGCAGAGGAGAGGGGGCGGCGGCGCCGAAAGAGTCCCGGGTCTTCGTGGCCGTCGCTGGTGCCCAAGCAACCGGAGCGTCGTCGCCCGAACAGTCACCGCACACAGGTATGGCATCGGCGAATCCCCTTGTTCATCTGCTTGTGCAAATCTGGCCAATCTCCCCCAAATCTGGGCTACTTGATTCCGCCGACATTCGTGTGGATGTCGGGATTGCTTTACTGATCCCCGTCGACGAGGGAGTCGCGGGTGGCCGTTAGGCCGGCATCACCTAGTTCATTTGTTGCTCGCCGTTCACAGGTATGGTGGAAGCCACGCCGTTAGGCCGCGCACAGGTATGGTGGAAGCCACGCCGGCGATGCTCGCCGTTCGGCGCGTGATACACTCTGTTTTGAGAGATTAGACGCCCTCGGGTCTAAATTTGTAGCGATTATGCTCTGATTACTAAGTGGATGGTCTTCTAGGCAATGATTTCTCATTTTTAGGGGGTGTTGTTGTGATCGAAGTTCAGGACTGAGAGCATGGTACGAGCCCTAGATCTAAATTTTCGAAACATTTCGTTCTGTAAGGTAATAGTAGTTTTGTGTTCATAGGAACTGTCTTATTTGCCATGTTAAAATGTGCAAACATGGCAACTCCAGTCTAATGTTTTAGTTACAAATTGCCCATACGTTTGTTAAGTACATGGCAACTACTCAGTTGAACACTAACTGTCAGTTGCCATGTGCTTTGCACTAATTTAGTGGATTTTTTTTACCTGATGTGCATTTAAGCAGACGGCAACAACTTGGTTTACATCTATACTCCATTTGCCATGATATCTTTGTGCAAAACATGGCAAGCTTACCCTGTTTGGTTCATCTACAGTTTGCCATCATGCTTACTTTGTTAGATGGCAATTGCATGCTCAACCTAACATATCAGTTGCCATGCTTCTACGGTGCTTCATGCTGTCATTTACCTACCGTGCTCATAAGTAGACGGCAACTACTTATTTACAGCAAGAGCTCATTTGCCAGCCCTGTTCATCATTGTTTCTGTTTTTGGTGGCTGCCTGCTATGCTTATGAGCTCATGGGTACTCTCACTTTAGCATAACATACTTTCTTGCCATGCACTTTGATTGTTATATGGCAATTCCCTATTATACTTTCAGTTTGGATGTGGCAACTCCATCTTTTTACCCAACACACTTTTCTGCCTATGCTTTTGGTAGTGTTACACGGCAAATGTGCAACGTATTTTATCTAGCACGTGGCAACTCCCTCTCTCTGCATCAAATTTCTTTTTGCCATGTATTATGTATTGTTTTCATGGCAACTTCTGTACCTTACTTACTTAGCAGGGCCAAATTGAAAATGCTTCCTGCTCTCTTTCTTTTGTTT
>CBMN011745101.1:0-12421 GCA_000582825.1 Hordeum pubiflorum | reverse complement strand
CCCCCCCCCCCCCCCCCCCCCCCTCTCTCTCTCTAAACCCCAACCAACTCCTCCGCCCTCCGGCAAGAAAACCCCAGCCCCTTCCCGGAATCCATCCCCGTTCCGTTCCGGCAGGTCTCCGATGGCGTCGGCATCGGCGACGTCGGAGCTGGAGGCCGCCATCGCCGCCCTCCCCGCCAAGAAGCAGCGCCTCCGGGACTCCTTCGACCGCCTCGCCGCCGCCTCCCCCGTCCCCATCCCCTTCACCTGGGCCGACGTCGACGCCCACATCTCCTCCCTCCAGTCCTCCATAGCCGCCCGCTTCCGCCTGCTCCAGTCGCGCCAGGCCGCCGCGCGCCCAGCCACCGCCGACCCCGTCCAGCACCACGTCAGGGGCAAGGGCCAAGAGAGCGACGACGAGGAGGAGGAGGAAGATGGGGCGCGGCCCAATCGCGCGCCTTTGGACCTCAATGCCGGGGAGGAGTTGGAGCAGGGGAGTGCGGAGATGTCAATCGAGTCGTCTCCCGACCTGTACGGCGCCGTTGAGGAGGGGGAGGCGTCCCCTGGCCTTGAACCGAAGGAGGAGGTGGAGGAGGAGGATGGGGCGCGGGACAATCGGCCGCCTTCGGACCTCAATGCCGAGGAGGTGGGGGAGCGGGGGAGGGCGGAGATGTCACCCGAGTGGTCTCCCGACCAAGACGACGCCGTCGAGGAGGGGGAGGCGTCTCCTGGCCTTGAACCAGAGGAGGAGGAGGAGGAGGACGAGGAGGAGGAGGAGAATGCCGAGGACACCACCGCAAGGGCGTACCCAGGCCATCGCCACGGGGAGACGATGCCGGACCCCGCAGGCGGCGCGGGGGAGGCCGGGAGGTGGGATCTCGCGGCGGCGCACGCGATCAGGGAGGCCGTGAGGTGGGATCTCGCGGCGGCGCGCGCGGTCAGGGACGCGTCGGTGCTGGCGGACATGCTCTACTGGGGCAACAAGAGGAGCCTGCGCGCCCGGAGCCAGTTCCGCCCGGCGCTGCTGTGCGCCGCGGAGCCGCACGCGCTCGTCGTCGGCGCCGTCAGGGACTTCCTGGACAGAACCCAGCCCAAGAGCGACAAGAACTGGGAGAACTGCGCCGCGCTGCTCTGCCTGGTCCCCGGCCTCACGGCCGAGCCGTCGCCGGCCACGCTGGAGCGGGCCGGCCGGCTGGCGGAGGACTGGAGGGAGATGATCGTCGGCGAGCCCGAAGGCCGCAGGGGCCTCGGCCGGCTCGCCGTATGGGGCCTTCTGCAGTTCCTCGTCTCGTACAAGATCGCCTTGGAGCTGGACACTCGTGGGATAATCCGCCTCCTTGCCGACGTCCCGCGCAACAAGAAGCAGAGCTGCGTCGAGCTCTGCAACAGCCTCGGGCTGGTTCACACCATCGCTGGTATGCTGGGATGCCTCTCGCTGCTGAATCATACTTAGTTTCATGAAAATGCTGTGGTCAAATGCAGTTAGTCAGTGTGTTCTACAATCCACTTAGCAAGCTTTTCGGTTTCGCCTACATGGAATGTTATTCATTCGATCGGTGTCGTCGGTAGTCACTTCACATTGTCGATGTTCAGCTTGTTTTGCAAAACCCTGTGGAAGTTGCCTCATGACACATTTAGCTAAGCATTTAACTGCTGTGAAGTAGATGAATTTTGTTGTGGACTTCAGTTTGATGGCGATCCTCTCTGCGTAGAACTTTTGTTTTTTTGCAGTGACACAGTCTCCAAAACAACTTGATAGTTATTATAGTCATTGGTATAAGACTATTCCTATCATTTTCTTGTGGCCTATTGAGATACTGTCAGTGGTATGCCCCTGAAGGGGTGCTCGATGTTGCTTGCTCTTTGGATATAGATATGAATAGAGTCAACAGCTCAACATGCTTGCAGTTCATGAGTCATGGTCCTATAATGTTGCACTTTAGTTTCTCATGTACTCTCTCTGGACCTCTACCATGTTCTTCTCAATTGCTAGCATGTGAAAGAATCTGATTGCTAGCATTTATATAATAAATGTACTGGTGTTTAGATGTTGCCAACCTGTAGCTGTACAAGTTAAAATCTTACCGCATGCATGTTTGGCCCTTTCTGAAACACAATAGTTCGACAGGAAATAGTTCAAATCCCACAAGAATTGGAAATTGGAAAATTTTCCTGCATTCCAAACAAGTCCTTTACATATTTTCCAACCGTTCTCTTGTATAATAATGTCTTTTTTGGTGAGGAATACATATTTCTCCATGTTATTTTGTTGATGCACTGGCGAAACTGACAATCATGCACATACATTTGTTTGCTATTAGTTCCAAGTCATATTATTATCCAATATCACCACCTGTTGATGAATACTTTATGTCAAGTGGACAAGCTGCTACTTGCTATTTTCAAGCTGAAATATATGTTATGTTGTCATCATGCATGCATGCATCCAAAATTTAGTAAGTGGGCAATGATATGGTCTTTTACGGGCTGACCTTCTCCTCATGTCTCATTTGCAGTTAGTAATTGTAAATATCTTTTGCAGTTAATACCTGTATCTAGAAAACGTTACTTATTACTCTTTTCCGAAAAGGGGATAACCCCGGCCTCTGCATCATGTGATGCACACAGCCATAGAAAACGTTATTACTTGTAGCACAGCATCTTTTGAACTCTTGATATACTCCTAAACCGCAGATTTAAATAGACTTTGTTACGAGATTGTTCGCTCTCTGTTGTACTAGCTTTGCCAGTTGCATGTGTTGTGTTGAGCTGTGGACTCTGTTCTTGTGCAGACTCGGTGAACTATCTGGTTGAGAAGGGACATCAACGTGCTGCTATCAACTATCTGATTGAGAATGGGCAGGAACTTGATGCTATCAAACTGGCGCGTGACTTGAATCTGACCGACAAGTATCCTCCACTTACCCTCATGAATGAATACGTTGAGAAGGCTAAGAAGACTGCTCAGGAGATATTAAGCAGGGAAGGCGATTCACCGGAGTCTCTGGTTCGTCCTATACCTTCTTCAATAAGAATTATCTTGTGTTGCATAAGAGTATTTTGTCAAAATTGAACATGAGATATCTTGTTAATAACATCTTTGTACTAGTCAAGCTCATATGAATGTGAGTACTAGGTTAGAGCGATGCAATCGTCTGCTGTAACACTCGTAGTATAGTTCCTCTGCTTCAAAACTCTGAATCTTGAATCAAAATCTATACTCAATGACATTATTGATATCAAGGTGAACAAGCAAGCAGCCTTCAGCTCTTTTCATCATCAGGAACTAAATTGCACAAACCTGGAATAATTAGTATGTCGTCTGAGTAGTGGGTGCTTCAAATCACAATGACGGATTACCCTCGTTGCGATTTAGAAGAAAATAGCTCTGTTCACTCCATGGAAGAGGTGTCCAGCTATTTCACAGGATTAATATTATTGTTATTGTTATTGTTATTGCTTTCCTTATACTGCCCGATGTGCTGCAAAATGCAAATACATGACACATCATTTCGTTCCAGCTGATCTAATCCCTTGGAGCTTTGCCTTGGACAGAACGAGGCCATGACGAAGCAGGTGAACGCTCTGATACTGTCGTGGAAGGCGGTCGACGAGCACATCGACATCGCGGACCGCACCGGCGTCAAGGCGGAGATCACCCAGCTGCTGCATGGGTACGCGCACAAGCGGCGGAGCCTGCCGGGCGCCTCTTCTTCTTCCTCGCCTGCTTGGAGCCCACAGCAGCAGCACCAGGAGCGGCCGCCGACGCCGGAATGGCAGCAGCAGCAGCAGCAGAAGGAGCGGCATGGCGGGCAGAGGCCGGGGGAGAAGCAGAGCAAGAAGCGGACGAGAGAGCAAGATCACCACCGGAACAGGAATTGCATGGCGCGCGCGGAGAGGTGGCGGCGTCGGTTCGCCGAGCTGTCCCGTGGCGGCGGCGGCGGCGGTTCATTCGCGTGCGACGCCGGCGGGATGGGTGATCCTCGCGGCCAGCAGTTCTCAGAGGATCGAGGAGGGCGTCCTCCCTGCTCTGGTCCGTGTTAGTATGTTTAGTGATAGTACCAGACCTGGTGGTGCGTGCGACGACTGATCGATCGGACTGTGCTGAGGAACAAGTGCTGCAACTCCGGTTCGTGTGGATTGTGGCTTTTATCACTGGGCGGTCTTAGCATAAAACTTTAGGATTAACGTAAACTTCGTTCTTGACCTTGTGATTAGTATGCGCATATGTATGAGCGTCTGTGTTAGAAAAAAAATTGTGGTAGGGATGTAAATTTTTATGATCCTCGGGATTCCTTCTCACCCTCCATGGTCCAATCAAACCAACTAAATTTTTAGAAGCGAAATTCAGAAGTTATATTTGAATTTTTGAAAAGTTAGTTCATTTAATTGAACTAAAGGACACCCATTTACACCTCTAGTGATTAGGCACCTCATTAGAGCTTAGAGCATCTACAACCGGGCGTCCCAAACCCCCTTCAAACGTCCGGACAGGCCGTCCGGTCATGAAATTCTGACCCAACCGGGGGCCTCAAACGCCCGGGCTGACCGACACCCCTCATATCTAGCCTAAATATGTGGAGGATATGGGGGCGTTCGGGCGCGCCGGACACGCTCGCCACGTAGGACTGACGATGGGGTTTCACGCGGACTCGCCCGGAAACCCAACGGTCCGACGGACGCCATGTCCGTCGCCGCGGTGTGAACGTCGCGTGGCGCCGCTCCGGGTCGCCGCCCGAGGACAAATCTGGCTATTTAAGCCGGCCGGCGTCCCCTAGCCCTAGTACACCCACCTCCTCCCTCTCTGCGCCGCCATCCTAACCCGTCCGCCTCCTCTCCCCCGCTCTCCCACGCTCTACGGAGTCGCCATGGTCCAGCGTAAGATCACCACCTACGCGATGCTCACGCCGGAGCGCCGGATGCAGATTGAGGCAGAGATCCAGGCTAGGCGCGCCGCCCGCATCGCTGCGGGGCTGCCTCCGGACTCGTCGAAGCCGGAGGAGAAGGAGGAGTAGCAGCCGGAGGAGGAGGAGGGAGAATAGCTTCCGGAGCCGATGAAGGACGAGGCGGAGCAGCCTGCTCCGGGGTTCAACATGGCGAAAGCGGAGGTGAAGTTCGCCGTCGCCCAAGCCGAGGAGATGGCGGAGTAACAAACCATCCTAGAGTCCATCCACAGTACCGTTACTTTAGGCCGTTTGGAACACTCGTAATGATTATATTTTAACCGAACGAGAGTTTCAAAAAAATTGCAGGTTATCTTCAAGGCCATCAGCTGGAATCGTACGTGGTCGTTACTATGCAAGGAGAAGGATAGGGCAGCCATGGTCTATGGGTGCCGCCAATGGGAGATGATCGCTCAGGATTTGTTCAACCGATTTGATTGGCAGCCTACTAATAGGATTTTTGATGTACGAGGCTCATTTTCCTATGTTTTTTTTTTCAATTTGCCCTTGGGGCAGCCATGTGTGGCAGTTTTTGTTGAACCTTTTTGTCATCGGATGATGCACTTTCAAAAAATCAATAAAAGGATGTGTGCATCACTCGATGCAAAGGCCGAAGGATATCCCCTCTTTTCGAAAAAAAATGTACCACGATCTTACCCAACCATACGTCACAGGGATAAAGACATACAGATCCAACTTGTAAGAGAGAAAAAAATATTGTCCAAATTGCATGCACGATTGACGGTTTGGGTATTAGAAGATCAAGAGGATGAGCAGTGCACATCCACAGCTACAAACATGCCTACAAAGAGTTTGATGTCCAACATAGCAACAAGGGCAACGTAGCAAAAAGGAAAAGAAAGGACACGAGCAGGTACGACTATTTCTCCTCTAGCTCTAGGTGATTCTCCACCACCCAGTGCGTAAGCGATGCACAAAGTAGCGATGAAGATGAAGATCCATGGAGGTCCTCATACGTGTGTGACACCCGGTCACCTCGCAGCGGATGCACTCCGGTTGCTTTTTGTCCACGTCCACGTGTAGTCGATGATGATGCGCGATTTCCTGGAATGAAAATTTGAGGTCAACTTGCATTTTAAATTCTTTTATGGACAATAACAAAATTGAGATTGTAAGATACTTACATCTCTCTCACGAATTATTATCGTGTCACGTCCTAGCTCGAAGCAACAGAGGTGGCATGCGATTTGACCTTCTTCACATCTTGAACTTGCGCTACAGAACTTCCTGTAGAGGCTCCAGTCCCGCAGCGACACTAGGCTACCCCTCACAAACTATCCACAAAAAATATATCAGTTGATACGATGAGCCTTTCCCAAACTCCCAATTTGAAACAACTGTGTAGGTGCAAGTCATCCAAGTGTGTCTGCAACTTGCGCACCATGGGATTGCTCACCCAAATCAATACATGCGTTACAGGTAGTATGAAAAAGAAGCAGTATACTTACGTGTACAGGGAATGTAACAGGCTCTTTCTTCTCTTGTACCTCGATCCCAGTAAACTTCAAAGGAGGCTCTTGGTGTTTTCTTGGAACAGGAGTATACAGGAAGGCAGAGCTGTGCCTGGACTTTGCGAATGAGCGGGACTTTGCAGATGAGCTGGATGGAGGTGCCTCTGCGTATTAGTAACACGGTGGTTAGATGTTGTATTAAACTTGAGACACTTATTTTGGGACGGAGGGAGTACTACATAACATACGCCAAGATACAAAACAATGTATCCATACCACTAGATAGTGTACGAATAACTTTGAATAACAAGCGTCGGATGAAGCCAATCCAACGACAGAGACGTGGCAAATCCGAGTATTCCTGACCGTTGGATCTTCTCATTACTTCACCAGATTCTGCCACGTGTACTATCTAGAAGATTCTATGGTTGATCTTAAGCCATATGGACATTTTGCACAAAACTTAAGGCACACTTCTACTTTATTCTAGACTCTTCCATACTCAGTCTGTCCTAAATACCTTTTCTATCCAAATTATCATTCATTTTTTACGTCATATTCAAGGCTAGGTACCTTCATAAATCATATTTATCTTTGCGGATAGTACATTAACTTTGAGATAGCTGAAAAAGACACCTATACAAAACATGCTAGATATATTTTACGTGATTTGTGCATCTCATACTTCATGCATATGCCTCACAATTCCACTAGCCTGTTATATTTAATACAGTAACATTATGTCTACTTTGGTTGTAATTTGACTATCACTTACTAGTATGAAGCAGAGGCACAACAGAAACAAAACAAGAAATAAAGTAAAATAAATGTTTATTTAAGGATGATTGGACTGCTGAGCAAACAGAACATATATAATGAGGTCCAACTATAATCTACAAAGTACTTTCACTGTATATGTTCAGCTTTTTCTTCTGTCACCAATTCATAATACTAATGTGGATGCTCCTCTACTAACTTTTATGGCAGATAGCAAGCATGGTGTGTTCTGGTATTCAACCTCTTCACAATCTCACATTGGTGGTAAGTACTGACTATGCATTACTAAGCATATGACAACCACTGAATGTTCTTTGTCTATAATTTGATTGGCAGTGCACCTGAGGCCCATAGAGGGACGGCTACCTATGTGCGCTGTGCAATACTAGTAATAGGAAATGCATCAATGTATGACAAGAAGAAGAGTGTATACCATTATTTTGTTGATTTGGTTCCTCAGAAGCCCTGATGCGTGTCAGCACGTCTTCCAACATCCTCCTCATGAAGCTGTTCCTAGTATATGCATCAACGCCCTCAACTAATCCTGCGGGTATGTCCTCTGTTTTCGGATCAGAGGGGGCGTGGACATCCAATGCCCTGCAAACCTCGGTGGACGCATCGACCAAATTACCAGCCATCAGGAGGATCTTTGAACGTAGAAAGGCAATAAACAGGGAATTTCTCAAGTCTCTTGTGTTCTTGTTGAGTGTGTTCAACACTTCCCCCAGCTTCCTTGTCACCAGTGGCGGATCCTCTTGGGGACCAAACAGGGCCATGGCCCGGCCTTTTTTCTTGACTTCCTTTGAGAATTTGATCTGGATTTAGCCCAATAACAAAAGATGGCTCACTGAGTAACCTCTCGGCCCGCCCTTGGCCCGTTCTTCGTTTTGTTTCATGCTTGTCACCATCTCTTCTTCACTGTCGTCTAAGCATAGCAGTTGCACATGAGTGAAGAAAACGTGAGTCCTGATGCAATATTTGAAGTCACTGGACATTGACTGAGCTAAATCCAACACTTGCTCCAAAGTGCAGTAACCTCTCTCAAGCTGCAGCAACGAGTCGGTACACTTGGAAGGGATATACATCTCACATATCATTGACTCAAATCGTTGGACTTCTCTGACGGCCTCAGCGTGTGCCTTGTCAATGCGTGCGGCGGAAGTCGTGTGTAGGATCTCCTCTGAACTTGCCCGGCGCCGAATGTCGTAGCCGACGTTGTGTTTGGCTGGGTCGTCGGCGCTGTCTGTCAAGATTGAGCTCGCCCTTTGCAACTCTTGCTGTGCTGACGCAAACATCTGCGATACCGCTAGCACCTTGCCGTGAGCCACAGCCGTGACGATGCACCTTGGAGCAAGCCGCGCTGCTGCCTGGTAATGCTTCCTGGCCATGGAGTAGTGGAAGGCCGCTTCACGGCTGGCCTCCTTATCGCCACGATGCACTAGCTGCATTGCTTCAGCGCCCTCGCTGTGGTGCAGACCGGCACAGAGGTTGAGCGCGACAGTGTTTTCAGTTTCAGGGCATTTGCTGTTGAAGACGAGGTACTCCGAGATCGCCAGCGCCGTTCGATTCTGGCCGTCGTGATGGAGCTTCAGTGCGGTGCGGCATATGGAACGGATGGACGTAGGCTCGTTCGTCTTGAGATTCTGCAGGATGGCCTGGAATTGCTTGATCTCATCGCTGCTCAGGCTCAGCCCACCTCCTTTGTTGCCCGCTGACGACGAGGAGCCGCACGGAATCATCGCTTGCGGGTTGAGGGCAGCGCCGCGCGTGGGGAGGGCGGCCGTGGAGGAGCGCAGGTGGCTGGTGGGCAGCGATTCGATGCCGCCGGTAGGCTCGTCACGGGCAAGGCCGCCGCGGGTTCCGTGTCCACGGAGGGCCCCTGTGGAGGAGCGCAGGCCTGGTGTGGGCTGCCCTTGGATGCCGCCGGTAGCCTCCTCCAGCGGAAGGCCGCCGCGCGTCCCGTGCCCGTGCCCGTGCCCACCTCGGAGGACCACCGCGGAGGAGCCCGCGTGTGGGGTGGGCAGCGCTTTGGTGCGGCCGGTAGCGTCCTCCTGACGGCCCAGCGCAACGGCGCCGCGCAGCACGACCTCTCCTCGTCGCGCCGCCGTGGAGGAGGCCTGGCTGCTGTCGACGGCGTTGGCCTCCTCCTCCTCCTCCGGGTGCCGCGAGAACAGCCCGTCGACGGCGAGCGGCAGGCGCGTGGAGGACCGACCCTCCGGGTGCGGCGAGAACAGCCCGTCGACGGCGAGCGGCAGGCGCGTGGGGGACCGATCGCTCGACATGGTTGAGGAGCGGTGGGTGCGGGGGCCGGGGAGGAGCGGAGCGCGGCGGTGGAGAGGTTTTGGGCAGGGTTCAACAGGCGTCTCGGATCGGCGGAATTGGGGGTTTGGTGGATTAATTGGAAGAGAGGATGGAAGGCGTGGGTGATCACAATCACCTTAACTCTAGTGTGTGTGTGACTTGGTTTTGGACCAATCACCGATTGATCGGCGACCTGCAGCGCCCAGCTCAAGAGGGAGGCCTTGAGGGCAAAATTTGTGTGCTATTATAAGATGTTCACTATTATAAGATGTTCTAACTTTTTTTGATTCAGATGTATATACGCATTTTAGTGTGTTTGTTCACTCATGTCAGTCCAAATATAATCTTATCCAAAACATCTTATAACAGTAAACGAAGGGAGTACCTTTTAGCCTAATACACCCAATAAACCTCTGTGGGCTGTGGCTTCTCCATGGGTATATGATAAATTCTCTTAGCAACCTCCCTTGTGATTTTTTATATACAACGTGTGTTTTAGCTGGAATAGATGCATGTGCATGTGTGTGTGTGTGTGTGTGTGAGAGAGAGAGAGAGAGGTATGTGTTCTTATAAAAAACAGTAAACATAAATCTAGTTGAACTGCATGTGCAGAATAGAAAATTGTAAAATAAATTATTATTTTGAAGAATAACATTGAAGTAAAACTTGAAATTCGTATGCAGCTAAAACTGGTGGTGGGATCATGTTCTACGACATCTCAATAAGGGTACTTAATTAACTTCCATAAGAAGTTGTACTTGGATTGGTAGCTCCATGTACACCGTAGGTCATTTTTTGTCTTTGTGCTATGAATAAAGTGGAACAAAGTAGAATTATAATGGTTTAGTCACCTTTTTTTAATGATCTGGTTTGAATCATAATGTAGGAGTATATGGACAAGTAGCCAACAAGGACAATTGTAATGCATTGTCTTTCTTATAAAACATCTACTGTGGATTCTCTTTCTCTCATTTCCCACTCTTCCTCATCCTTCCCCGTTCATGGTGTGCCTCGTTTTGGCCCCTCTATTTCTTCTTTGGTAGTGCTACTGCTTGAAGTGGGGATGAGAGAGGAGCTTGGGCTCCTGCCGTACACAATAGGATTAGGGTTGTTGTCTTCGTGGTGTTTGGCCTTGCGCCAATGACTAACATCGGCCATCGGATATCCTGTGCAACGCACGATGGTTTGCACTGCCTCCATGGTGGAGGAATGATGAAGGGAACACGGTCCCTATAAATAAGCTCACATGGTCCCTCGGACAAGCCTTTGTGAGGTCCACCTAGTCCCTCCATGCCGTCGTGGAGGCTTAACGCTGAGGGATCCCAACATGCTTGTGTTGCCGGTGCCTTGCCTCGTCGGATCCGAGTTTCCGACGATGATGGAGTTGTTCCTTGATTTGGAAGAGATACTTTGGCTTCTCTTTGCATTGCGAGTTGACCAAACATGAGAGAAGCAGCTAAGAAGATGCAAATACTAACGACACGGTCAATCAAACAACAGTGAACTTGGAGAAGCCATGGCGCCCACTAAGGTGGTCGAAGCCCCATTCTCTTTGGTGATCCCATGGTCGAAGGGCGACCCTTTTTATTCCTCTTGGCCATGATGCCACGTGGGGAAGGCAAACACAACTTTAGTGTAGGGCCCATGTTGTGTAGCCATTGCGGGCGGCTCATTGGACCAAGTGGTCTTGATGGTCGGGGTTCTCTTTGCATAAATTAGGCACCATATTGCCTTTTCGTATTTAGTCTGGATCCTATTATGATATGCTCTACCACCGCTTGATGATCAATGATGCCTATTTGTCCTTCTTATCCCTTCCTTTTATGTTAAATATGTGTATTGTCTCTTTGGGCTATAGCAGTGGAGGCAAAGGTGTTTGGTAGGTTGCATCATATTTATGATATTTGCATTTGAGGCTGAGCTAGGCCCGACAGAGTAAATACAAACCAAATACCATGTTTCGCACATAGTTTGATAGACTACACATAGACTCACTACATTAGGGAAACAATAACCCCTTGCATTTTGTGACCTGCGTTGGGGCTGGGCTGATGCACTATGCATTATTTGGTTGCATGCACTTCACCCGATTAAAAGGTAACAACTTCACAAGACACACACAAAGTTACAATAGAGTAAAAAGGTATATCTCTATTCCTCTACGCGAGTCCAAACGAAATATGTATAAAACGGAAGGTGTGTGGAACAACAAGACGAAGCCATTGGCCAAAGAAAATTTCAAACGGTCGAGCGTGTGTGATGAATTTGTTGAATTTCATCTAAACCACTACACAAACATCTTAGTTTTTGACATTGCACGTCAGAGGAAGTGCAATAGAGAGATACACATACATTTACGATCGTCAAAACAGAAACATACAATACGAAAGTCATGTGAAACAACAAGATGAGACTACATGTCAAAGGAAATTTCAAACATTTACCATACGTGGCGATTTTGACAAAATTATATTTTTGCGGGGAGTTTGACAAAATTTGAGAAAAATAGCTCTAAACATAAACAAGAAGTTAAACATCAATACGTGAAGTCGCTGGCCATGGATTTGCCTAGAGCCAACACTTCTTCTAGAATGGAGTAGCGGGTCTTGAGATGCATCAGCCACTCGGTATACTTGGAAGGAAGATAACACTCACAGATCATTGCCTTAAAAAAAATCGATTTCTCTTATGGTCTCTGCGTGCGCCCTGACAATCCATGCGATGGAAGTTGAGTGAAGGATGTCCTCTGAAGTTGCACGACGCCTAATATCGTAGCCAACACTATGGTCCACTGGATCATCTACGCTCTCGGTGAACCTGGAGCTCGCCCTCTCAAGTTCTTGTTGTGCTGATGCAAGCCAGTGTGATGCCGCTAGAACCTTGCCATGATCCACAACCAAGAACGGTTTTATACAAAACTTTTATACCTTTTTATTTTTATTTTATTTT
>CBMN011745093.1:0-16257 GCA_000582825.1 Hordeum pubiflorum | reverse complement strand
GCCTAGGCACCTATTTAGGAGCTTTTATGGCTTCTTGGCCAAAGTGGAGAAGCTGCAAAAGCNNAAGCCCAAGCTCAAACAAACAGGGCCTAAGATATTTCACCATGTCAAATCCCTCAATTTAAAATAGACAAAATATATTCATTTTATGAATTGCAAAGTTTAATTAAAATGAATCCTTGCATTCTTTTACATTGGGAGGGCCCACATATTAAATATGAGTCTCTTTACAAATATTTAGGGTTTGGAATTGTATTTTGAACATTTGGCAAAATATAGGGTTTTGGCCCTTTAGGAAACGGTGAAGATTGCAATTATCCTCATTTTCATATTATAATGAGATGAAAATGATACTTATGAGATGGTTATGATGCACACATCAATTCCTAAGCATAGTGCTAGTCCTGGTTGTTAGAAGGGGAGCCTTGGCGCAATGGTAAAGCTGTTGCCTTGTGACCATGAGGTCACGGGTTCAAGTCCTGAAAACAGTCTCTTACAGAAATGTAGGGAAAGATTGCGTACTATAGACCCAAAGTGGTCGGACCCTTCCCTGGACCCTGCGCAAGCGGGAGCTACATGCACCGGGCTGCCCTTTAGTGCTAGTCCTGGTTGTTACATCGCTAAAGGCCTATATTTTGTTAAGATGTTTCACTGAACTGCCTACTGTTGTTCCAAGATCGTGCTATGTTTTTGCTCGTTTTGACTGTTGAAGCCTGAAGGCCTGTGTTTCAGTAAGATGTTTCAGGGACATGTCTAGTGTTGTTTCAGCATTGTGCTAATTGATTCGTACCGTGTGATTGTCTAGCTTCTTTCTGAAGTTGCCATGTTGGTTCATCGCATTCATGCACAACAAGATACCCAAACTCTGTAACACAAATGAATAGGATAGCAACATATAAACAGATGACAGAAAAACAGAAGTTTCATAAACTCAATTCCCCAAATCTGGGTTCATTCACGGAAGCAGAAAAAACAGTCAAATTGAAGTCCAAGCACATGAAAATGCTCTAGCCATGGATTCTACCTGTCAAACTCTCATACCCATGAAGCCGTCTAACCTAAAACTTCCCCCTTTGACATAAAAAAAGAAGAGCTAACATCCCACTAGACTAAGCTTCCAGAACGTCAGCGGCCATAGAAGGTGAAGCCCTCGCGTCTTGGCTACCGATGGTCACCTTAGGGGAACTCAATGTGTGCAGGAGGCACTGGAGCATCGCTCTCATCATCACACGGCTTTTCGGCAAACTGCTTGAGGAATGGGAAGCAGTGGACTCGCCATCATTTACTGGACTGACTTGACACCACTAGCAAAGGAGGCAACCTTCAACACCAAAGATGTGAATCTCTCATCCACCTTCTTCTCGAATGCATCTTGGCGGCTAAGGAAAGCAGCCAAAGAGCCTCTATACTCTTGACTATTCGGCACTACAGCAGGAACACTAGCCTTTGGAAATTATTTACATACATACATACACAGAGTGCGCAATCCAAATCCAGCCGGTCCTGGGAGTTGGGACTGCTCCTAACTCGTTCCTAAACAAAATTTATCTCGACTATTGGGGGCTGCGTGATCCCTCGGAGGCTTCAGGCTGCATACCGCTTGTTGATTCCTATATTTTGAAGTGCTTGTATCCATAGTCAGAGCTCGTCATGCCTTCCTCCCAGTCGCCCAGTTTTCTGCCGCCAAAAACCACCTGTTTGATGCCCAAATGTCTGCAGAGATTGTCAAATCAACAGACCAGGTGAGTTACAGTCACTACGATGGTTAAATCTGGAAAACTATCACATTATGTAATCTATATTATGCGTTATGAAATGATGTTGTGTAGGAGGGTTTTAAAAAGCAGAACATGAAACAAAAAGCTGCAACTTCGGTTATACAATTATCTTAAGTCTCACATTTGGGGTTCAGCTAATAAATGGTTGCAGAGTTAAGGTGCCAGTGCGGATTTATCTCCACAATCTGATTGGAAACCATGATCTGTAATGATACTTCTTCCGAGCTAAACTGCTACGTATTGTACTATGTCAGTGAGAGATGCCTTACTCTGAGCTTAATTGTGTAAGACAGTTCAGTAGTACATCCAATCCAAGATGATCTGAAGTCCCAAGGTCCACCCTGAAATAAATAGAAGGTGATTTTCAGAATAGCATACACCACTTTACAAGGCTTCAAACTTGCTGAATGTTTCCAATCCTTACCACACTCTGCCCCAACTGTCTTGAAACTCGACATCACTGATATCATGGAAAGACGAAGGCATTACAGAAGAAGCTTCTTCAGAATCGTACGAAGGGTCAAAGTCCAGCATTGAGTTGGCCAGCTGAGATCAATTTTTACAAAATCACTAGTCTAAAAGAGTAAGGGGAAAACATAAATATCATAGAACAGCAGAAGAAGCATGCAAGTTTTACATACATAAACTTGCAATGGCTACATAGATGTTGTAACCAGAGATAATAAAGAATGGCTGAATAGGTAAACACTACGTTAAGAGGTCAAACATTTTTTTTATATCTAATATCTTGGCCTGTGTGATTGCGAGTAGAGTTTGCAACACTTTCTAGGTGCCAAGTTAAACCATGCCAAAGATGGTTCACAAATTACATAAAGAAACAAGGGGTAGTTCACAGATCACAAATTCACAATAGTGTGCAATTTTTCAGAAATTTAGAGACACCGAATATAATGTGCAAATTATTTCGTATTTCCAAAAAACTCGGGAAGGTTTCTCTTAAAACTGATGCACAGTATTATCTTTCAGTTATCGATTTGGCTTCATGAGTGGAGGAATCCAACTGGAAATGAAAATAAAAACATGGTGGCAAGTAGCTTTCAAATATCAAACAAGTCCAACCTGCAAATTTGAAGAGTTGAAAGCTCCTAGCCTTCCCATGACATACCAAGCCTGAATAACCTGTGAAGAAACAACTGGTGTCAAGACAGGGTGAAAGAAAGAAAAAATGAATCCAAACAAAAAATATGCAATGTCACTTTACACCGCCAAGAAGGTCAACATCTCGATCGGTTGGTTCTCCAAAGAGCTCAAACCAGATGAAAGAATTCAACGGGTTGAAGCTGCAACAATACAGAGATAAATGAAATTCAGTGTTCATGAGCCTCAACTTCTTTCAACTCAAAATTTTTACTATTGCTTTCAAAACAACCACTGTCGTCATTTGATTTTTTTTTTGGAAAAAACTGCATGAAAGCAGAAGTTGTTTTGATGGATGTTTATGGAGATAGCGTGTTATTGTTATTTCACTAAAGGAGAATTTCAGTTATATCAATGAGAACAGAATCATGGATACAGACAGAGCAAATTGATCGTTTGGCAATGAATGCCGCTACTGATTGAAGCACATCATCTGGTCCAGAATCACTTTAAGCTATCACGCATGCCGAGCAGATAAAGATACACGCGTGTCCATCATCTACACGACAACTCACTCTCGGAAGCTGACTTTGAACGCGGCGACGGAGCCCGTCTTGGGTCTGTTGAACCCCTCCCTGCCTTTCGCGCGCACCCTCTCTTGTATCTGCATAGCAAGAAGTCACACAAAGGTCCACAATTTCAGTACAGCAGATGCACTGAACTCTGAAGCCCCAGGAATGAAAACCTCGGTTGTTTCTACAGACGACGCACCCTCTGCTTCATGAGCTCCGGGTTGCCGATGCTGTCGCCGAGGATGGCGCGCATCTCCTCGTCGTCCCTGCACGCGTTCTCCAGGACCCTAAACCACCACAGCAACCAGCAGTGAGCTAGCTAGCTAACTGAGCAGAGGGTTCATACATTCATTTCAACAGGCGGGAGGTTCATCCAAACACACACAGTAGCAAAGCAGAGGGGGTTCAGTAAGGAGGCGAAGGGGGGAGATGGCCGACGGACCTGGCCCAGCCGGGGTAGGTGTGCTCGCGGTCGTACTCGCGGCGGCGCCGCTCCTCCCGCACCCTAGCCAGCCGCCGGTCCCTGGCCGACGTGCCGGACGCCGCTGCCGCCGCACCGTCGCCCCTCCCGCCGGCAGCGGTGGCGGTGGCGCGGCGGAGGCGGAGGCGAGGCGAAGTCGGAGGCGGGAGGCGGGAGGGGAACAGGGTTTTAGCGGCTGGGGCTAGCAGCGGCATGGTTACTGCGAGGTGAGCGCGCGGCATGGCCTGGCCACCACCTTATCTTCGTCTTCAGCTCAATCAAGAAGTTAACTCCACTGGGTCAATACTGCAGTTCTGTCACTTGCGTTGGGCTGGCTTGGCCCGGCCCAGTTGTCAAACAGGCCCAAAGCCACACAAATCTTTTTTTAATTCTTTTCTTTTTTACTAACTGAATAGCAAAACAGGGTAGAAGTTTTGTCATCTAGTACCAGAAAAACGGCCAAGTTTCAAATATATTCTCAAAAAGGCAAATGGATGGATCCACCCAGAACAGAAGAGGCCTAATGTAGTCTAAGCATCTGGGTTTTATTTGCCTATTTGTTGTTACTATGTTGAGCTCAGAGAATAGATAAGCATGCACATTGCTTCCTTTTCCATAAACAGAATTTGATATCAGAGATACGTAACTGAATGAACACATTCTAACTGAAACAAAAAAAAACATATTTCGCTGTCAATCCCTAGCGAAACCAAAGTATCAAACATGTCCTGCTTCTATCCGGCTAACAAGGTGTTTTCCACCACCTCAACTGTCCTATTGCTGTCATACATTGAATATGCTTCTGTTGACCAGGTTCGTGCACGCGATATGGATATGCGAGGAGCACAGCTCGCAACCTTCAGCGCCAACAAGATGCGATGTCGATTCACCTGAAATCAATTTTTGATAAGCAGTAAATACACGAGATCGGTATTACAGTAGACCAACAAAGAACAGAGAGACGTCACAAATTACCAGAGTGTGTTCCATACCCTTGCACAATGGAAGGTTCACGAAGGGAGCATATGGTAATGAACTAATGATACATGAAACTGCCGGATAAGTCTGCCGAGGTCTCATTTCGCAGACGCCGGCAAGCCCGGCCTTGAAACAGGAGCATGCCCCTCGGTCTCAACTGCGGGATTCAATGATTTCAGCCTTGCTTGGTGCATCAGTTTGTACACACTCTTCCCAATCAGGCCTCTCTCGATGGCATGAACCCAGAACATGTTCAGTGTCTCCTTCTCGTCCCCATAAGAAGTGCACAGACAGTTGTAGATCTGTGGCATCACGATCAGCTGCTTCTTCGCCATATCATTCAATGTGTCAGAAGCAGCAGCCAGCTTTCCTGCGGTCAGCTGTGCGTATGCAAGTGAGGCATACACCAGACAGTCAGCTTCTAGACCTTTGCCTTGCATTTGGTTAAGTACTTTTTGGGCAAGGTCAACCAGCCCCTTCTTGCAGAGCCTTCGGATCAGAGACCTGTATACCGATTTATCTGGAGGAAGGCCCCTTTTCATAAGCTCATCGGGGATGAGTAGCACTGCATCTGCATTATTCTTCTTGTAGAAACCATCGACGAGCCATGAAAATACACTATAATTGGGTGAAAATCCTGCATACAGATAAAACCAAACATCATTAGTAGAGACTAATATGCCTAAGTAACCAGTGAAGTGATGTAAAGAGGGTTTTTTTACAGCAGGCATTGTACAGAGTTAGTCACTGGCTTGAACACCAACTGTTTTCTATTGTAACATAAGGACCACACACACTCAAATTACTGGTTGGTGGTTAGACATTATATATTTATTCAGCCTTTAGTCCTTATAGTGGGCTAATAACGCTGACTGAAGCCGTAAAATAAGACAAATTTGGAGTACCTGCACCCATCATCTCAAACAAGGCCTCTTTTGCCTCATCTAGTTGCTTGGCCTTGCTGAATCCATGGATGAGAGCCTTGTAAGTGAACTGATCCAACTGCAACCCTGACTCCATCATCCTCGTCTTGACCTTGCATGCCGAGGGCATGTCCCCCTTCTTGGAGTATGAGTTGATCAGTGTGTTGCAGGTCACATGGTCAGCCTGCACCTTCCTCTCATCCATTTCACTAAGCAACCCGTTCACTTCTTTCATCTTGCCATCCTCACAGAGCTTCCTAATGATCGCATTGTACGTCGCCACACCCGGTAACATCCCTCTTGCCTCCATCACCCCTCGCAGTTTCATCGCTTCCCCCACATCGCCGGCCCGGCAATAACCATCTACCAGCGTGGTGTATGTCACCGTGTCTGGCTCTACGCCTGCCGCCACCATGTCCCTATGGAGTTGGGCTGCTTCCTTCATCCTCCCCTCCTTGCACATCCCATGGATCACGGTGTTCCAGGTGACAATGTCTGCCTCGACACCGTCATTCGCCATCCGGTCCCGCACGCACATCGCCTCGTACTGCATCCCCTTCCTGACATACAGCGCGATGGCGGTGTTAAAGGAGAAGAGGTCCAGCTGCACACCGGTAGCATCCATCCTCGTCATCAGCGCCTCGGCGCGCGCGGCGTCCCCGGCCTTGAGGCACACGTGCAGCATGGCGTTGTAGACGTGCGTGTTCATGGCGACCCCGGCGCGGCCCATTTCGTCGAACACCCTGCGCGCGGTGGCCGTCATCCGGGCCCTGGCAAGCGAGGTGAGGAGCGCGGTGCAGGCGTGGGCGTCGGGCGCGAGGCCCTCGGCGCGCATGTGGTCGAAGACCCGGACGGCGTCGCCGGCGCGGCCGCCCTGGGCGAGCGCGAGGAGGAGCCAGCTCGGGACGTGGGGCTCGGCGAGGAGCGAGGGGAGGACGAGCGGGGAGGAGAGCGGGTGGTGGAGGGAGAGGTCGCGCAGGAGGGTGCGGGCGGCCGGGTGGTGGCGCGGGTGCGCGGCGAGGAGGCGGATGAGGGCGAGGGAGGCGTCGAGCGGGTGCGGTGGCGGCAGCGCGCGGAAGAAGGCGAGAGCCGCGGAGGGCAGCGGGGAGAGGCGGCCGAGGACGGCCGCGAGGAGCGACGGGTCGGCGGCGAGGAGGTGGGCGTGCCGCTGGAAGGAGCATTTGATGACGGCGGCGCAGATGGCGCGCGGGATGTCGACGCCGGCGTGCGGCGGCATCGGACCGCCACGAGGAATTGAAAAGGGGGTTTTGATTTTTAGCCGACTCAACTATACCGGTACCACCAGCTAAACACTATAGGGAAAATCTAACTAACCGCGCCGCACCACTGCGTTCTCGTGCGGCGGCCTGCTCTCACGCACGTCCGATCCCATGAAGTAGCCCTGGCCATGGGCAGCCCGGCCCGACCTTGCCCACGGGCCGGGCCCGGGCCTAGATTTTGAGCCCGGTGGTCGGGCCGGGCCGGGCTCGGACCCGATGAAACTGGAGTTTACATCTACACCGGGCCGGGCCAGGCTCGGGTCTGGGTTTTTAGCGCCGGGCTTTTATCGGCCTGGCCCGAGGTATGGCCAGGTATACATGTAGGCGCTGGTGATCAAGTATGATGATTTTTCTTCCTTCCACAGAGAGGTGCAGAATAGTATATTGTGTCGCTACATGTACTGTTGCTACAGTGACCTTGCAATGCTGGGTTGGGAGATGCCACCGCAGACTTTTGTACTGGCATCCTGTCTCTCTTATGATGTTATGTACGGCCCTAGAATAAGATTTTTGATAACAAATGTAGATGCCATATCGAAACGCTAACAACATAGAAGAAATTTGATAGCCCTCACTGTACCAAAACAATTCGACAGCTGCATAAAAATTTGTCAAATTACTTTTGGAAAATCTGCTACCTTCGTCAGAAAATTTGGTAATTGTATAAAAAAAGCAGAATTAGTTACAGTATCCATGTACTGTAAAAACTTTTGAGCGGTGTGTCTCCTTTTTAATCTCTTAATCTCCAGAAATTTTCATGCCGATTAACAAATAAGCTTTTATGTTGTCTTTTTTTACCTTCCAACATAAATATGGCAATTTTGATAAAATTAAACCAGCAAGCAACTAGACAAGCACTGAGAAAACACCCTGTTAAATAATTTTTGCAAGAACGGACAATCTTTATGAAATAACCGTCCACTAGGTAGAAATAAAATGACAAGTGCGGCAAAATAATGCGACAACTAGTTTCTACAATAACTGATAAGCTTTTGTGAGACAACTGAGTAGAACTAAATTGAGAAGCACAATAAAACACAGTGGCGACTAGGTTTTTAAAACAATCGACAAGATTTATGAGACAACATAGCAACTAGGTAGAAATAAAATGGCAAGTGCGGCAAAATAATGTGACAACTAGTTTTTACAACAACTGACAAGCTTTTGTGAGATAACTGGGTAGAATTAAACTAAGAAGCACAATGAAACACCGTGACAACTAGGTTTTTAGAACAATCAACAAAATTTATGAGACAACATGGCAACTAAGCAGAACTAATTGATAAGTACAGGAAAACACCGTGGCAACTAGCTTTTTACAATAGCTGGCAAGCTTTGTGAGACAACATGACAACTAGTTAAAATTAAAATGGCAGGCATAACAAAATATTTATGGCAGCTAGCACTGATAAGTTTTATGAGACAACATGACAACTAGATAGATTTAAAATGACAAGCACTGCAAATTATTTTTGTGGCAACTGGATTTTATAAGCACATGCAGGTGTTGCATAAAAATGTCAAACAATACAAAGGCTCCTTTTGTGAATAGTGTCGGCCTGTTCTTTATACTATAGCTAGCTAGTGTGCTTGTTCCTCGAAAAAAAATCGTGTGTGCCTGCCTTTTTACTGCAGCAGTACTTTTTTTTCTCATCCGTGCTTGAACACATGGGCTGCCAGCAACCGCTGCATGCTCTGCCACTACCCTTTTCCTCTCGACCGCACGCTGATACCAACGCGCATAGTTTTTTGAAAAGTCAATTTTTTTTAATTTTAACCAAGTTCAGAGTCAAAAATATCAACATCCACAATATTAAACAAAAAATATAGGAAAATTCATTTCATGATGAATCTAATAACACCTATTTGGTATTATAAATTTTGATATATTTCTCTATAAATTTGATCAAACTTAAAGAGGCTTGACTTATCAAAAAACTAATACACAGTATATTTTGAAATTGGGTGAGTAAAGAAATTTAAGAATCTCAACAAATTCAACGGCGCGGCAAATCGCGCACAACCCTTCTAGTACATATTAACTGGGAAAATGATTAGAATCATCTGGTCGATTTTATGCCCCACATCCGTCGCGTCAAGAGCCAACCATTTGTTGGATCAGTCCCACGTGCCATAGAGATTTTCCGGTAAAAAATACCCTACTCACTTCAATTCATACTAATTATCGCGGATTTAATACAACTTTAAATATTAATTGACACATCTTTAGTATAGTTTTAAATATTTTGGATCGGAGGGAGTGCCAAATTATCTATGTCCATCTCAATTTCTAAAAATATTGTAGCACACTTCACAAAGTCCGTGTTTGGAGGTTGTGGGGTTTGTTTTGGAGTTCACTCCAAAAATCCATCGAAAAATATCTAAATTGTTATGCATCCATTGTTGAACTCTATCTCCGACTCGAATGTTCAACGGGTAAATAAACAGTTAAACACATTGCACGAACAAAGAACACAGGTATGTAAGGCGAAAAACTTACAAGTTTTTTTATTATATATCCTCTTTGCAATGCCTTCTCTAGTGAGCTCAAATCAACTTTCATATAAAAACTCTCCATCCAATGGCCTTTATAGCGTAACCCACGTTAAGCATTTTCATAATAAGCTCACATTAACCTTTTGATATGTTGCAAAGGTTCCATCACATGATAACAATACCATCGGTTACATTTTTCTAACTCGTAGAAATCAGTTGAATAACATGCATAGACTAATGTTGCATATCACTCCGCCTTGGGTATTTACTTTGAAATGCTCATGCCTTGTTAAGAACTCCTCCCCCAAACCCAGTGGGAAAAAAAGATAGAGAAAAGAGTGCACCGCATACATATATTAAGTTGCATTTGACTCATTAAGGAAAAAAAAGAGTACCACCTTTAATATCCAGGATTAGTATTTGTCCTCTGGACCAACGACCTTTAAGATCACCAAAGGGAGCTATGCTTTAGAGGTTCTCTCCCCCGGGACGTTGCAACTCTTAGCTTTCTCCTACTAATGCCACGGACCATCTTTGGAAACTTGATGCAGGTAGAAACTTTGTGAATAGATCAGCAAGAGCATCACAAGATTTAGTCTGCAAGTTCTTCACTATCCTATTCTTCTAGAGTTCATGAGGGTAGAAGAATTTAGGAGCTCATATATGCTTAGTGAGATTGCCCTTTGACATAGCTCATTGCATTTGTTCTTTCAAACAAAAACTCATCTGCATTTGTGGGGGTGTTGACGGTATTGAGTCCACATGACTTCTGGATGTGATTAGTAATCCGTCTGAGTCAGACACATCCTAGTGAGGCTTCATATAAATCAACTGTGTCTACGTAGTTTGGATACCAACCCAGTGCGTGAAGTGGGGGGTTGCATTATACCTGGCTAACAGGTTTACAACGGTCATAATGTCAGGCCTAGTGCAATTTGTCTCGAATTCCCCATTCTTTCAAGATCTACATGGATCTTCATCTATGTCAAGGGATCTTACAACCATATTTTTTTTAAGAGGGCGAGACTTGTCCATATTTAAGTATTTAAAGAACCCTCTATATATGCAAACCAGGGCCAGGGAACAAGAACTCCCCCAAGAAGGTGCTCAAGTTGTAAGCCAAAACAGAGCCTGGTTTTAGCAAAGTCTTTCATCACAAACTCCGTCTAGAACTAGCTTCCTTTATGTCCTTTGTGTTGTCGGTGATATTCAGATCATCGATATAGACTGAGATATTATTGAGGAGTTGTTGGAGATACTCTAAGCAACTTAATTTTGCAAAGTAAATCCATGTCACACCTATGTCCACAAAACTCATGCCATTTATTTTGCAAGAAAGATCCAGCGGTACAAGGCAAATTACATTTATTCTCACCACTACGAAGGCAAACACACAGATTTATCCTGATGGAACAGATACAAGTCCTCGAAACAGCTCATTTGCATCTTAGTTAGCCGGAGCCTTGTACCATCCCCACGGCGCATCAGCTGTGTACTCCGTGACCTGCTTGATGCTCAGGTAGTTATCAATGCCCCTGCAAAACAAAAGGCGCGGACGTTACAACATGCCTGTAGAAACCCTCCACAGTTATAACATGTCTCAGAGAACACGATCTCGGCTCACCCTTCTCCGAGCTCACGCCCAAAGCCGCTGCGCTTGTTCCCGCCCCACGGAGCTTGGCAAAAGCAAGGCTGCGAGCAGTTCACCCAGATGCATCCCGCGTCAATCTCCTGTAGTTGCAATTGCCATCACACACTTGTTACACAGCCGCAGCAAAACAGTCCCAAGGGCGATTTGCAGCATTACTCAAGTATAATAACACCAACTTAAATTGGAGTAACAGAAAAAGCTATCAACATTATCAGTTAACATGCCAACAAAGTATGTGAAGACTCCTTCACTTGGACATACCTCGGCTAATCTCTGGCATCGCTCACGGTCACCGGAGATCACGGCACCAGCCAGACCATAACTGTCAAAAGGGGACGGGTTATCGGAGTTAGCTGACAAGCAACAGGCTAACATATACGCTGCGATCCCTCAAAGCAGCAATGACATAAATGCTCTATTGAAACGAATAAGTAGCTCACTGAGTATCATTGGCCAGTTCAATGGCTTCCTCTTCGGTAGAAAATTCTTTCACACACAGGACTGGACCAAAGACTTCCTCCCTCCAAATCTCCATTGACGTGTTGATGTCAGTGATGATTGTGGGTTCAATGAAGAAACCTTTCTCCAGATGCTGCAAAAACACAAAACGTTAGCTCTATTCTAGTAGCACGTGAATGCCTGTACATGTACAAGCATCCGTGAACTGGGAATTACCTTGGGCCTGACACCCCCAGTAAGAATGGTGGCACCTTCACTTTTAGCATTCGCTACGAACTTCTTGATCTTCTCATACTGAAACCGGGCAATACCACAAGTAAGACTACTAACAAGGAATGAGTCTAAGCAACGGGTAATATGCAGACAAAAAGAATATTTGCAAAGCTGGATGGTGATGGATTGGTCATGATGTTTATTTTTCTCAGTCAGTGTAATGGGCTGTGACAGAAACATGAATTCTCGCAGTGAAAAATATAAAAGTAAATCCAAAGAATGTGGTGCTTCAGTGCATTTGACCACAGGTACTCCAAATATAAGTTGCAGTTTGTAATAACTAGCAAGAACAAGAGAGGCTACAACTGGTAACTCAAAGGAGCAAACTATATCACTATAAATAAACTAAAAGAGAACATAAATCCAGTAAAAAGACAAAAGGGACCTGCCCTGTTTTCTCTCCCTGAATCTATATAAAGCTAACATGTATTATTACCTGTCCTTCACTAACAACTGGCCCAAGCCTGCAACCCTCCTCGAGCGGGTCTGACACCTTGATATTTTTGGACCATGCAACCATCCTGTCGACGAATTCTTTAGCGATATTTTTCTGCAAAGAGTTTGATGTCAGGAGTGCAAAACTGACTGCCATATGCTCAAGAGCAATAAATTAACAAATCTGGAATATAGCTTCCAGAGCAACATTTTGAAAATTGCTCCTGATTGCCAACCATACAGTACAGCAACCCAGCTTAATGTGCTAAAACATGTACTTTAAACTACGGGCAGTCCATATGTTGCTACTGTACACAACGCAATGACATATGTCATGAGAACTGACAATGGTGCATCATACACAATAATCGTAAGTGAAAAGTTGATGACCGGTCTGAGCTATCGTTGAATCACATCAAACATGTAGAGTACTTCATTAGCATTACAGTTAAAGTTGCAACATCAATACTTACATGGATAAGAAGACGAGATGTCGCACTGCAAATCTGACCGTTGGTCCAAAAGCACCCAAATAGAGTCCACTCAACAGCTGTTTAAATAGAAGGATCAACAATCAAATATAACTAAAGGTCGCAAAAAGAACTTAACAGAATCATATTATTCAGTCAAAATGCATGTATCAACTAACTTAAGTGAATCACTGTCTAGAAACATTTAGATCGTAAAGGTCTCCAAAGCTAAAGCACAGTACTTATATTTTTATAATCAATTCAAAATAAGTGCCTTGCTTGTCACCAAAAATTAGGGATGAAATAATTTCCGGTATGTTTGGGCCTCAAACAAGAAAACCCCTTGACTAGCTCAGCAAGGTTGTACATTTTGGAACAACCAGATTTATACTCTTTGGCAGCAATGTAGCCTAGGATGGTTTCATAAGTAGCTGCATTATCCAAATCTGCTTGGACTGGGCAAGAGTCACACACAAGAACAGCTCTTTGGTAACTCATATGGATCTCGGTGCTTCCCTACAAAACGTAACTATCCTCCAAAAGCTAGTATTAGTCAGGTTAAACCAAACAGCTAGCCAAGGCTAGCACAACAAAGCTGGGATAAGTAACTTGGGCTATAGCCCAGCTTAGCTAAGAACCAAATGTACCCTTCATTTCATTATTCAGCTTGCATGTACCCTCCATAAAAAATTACGCCAGTTTGAACAAGCAGAAAGTCTGGTGAAATTACATACATCATTCTTTTTAATCATTTTACAGGTTACTAATCCTAAGTTCTAAGAATCATTTATCATGACAAGCCCCAGGCACAAAATAAAGGCTTTGGGGTGTGTAACACCATGCTCTATTAAGTGATACCACACATGGCATTTCGAATTGGATAAGTCTCAGCATGCAGCATGTACCTTTGTCAATGTCGACATCATCAAATACTACAATAGGACTTTTGCCACCAAGTTCCAATGTAACAGGCTGTCAAGAAAAGATGCAACAGAAAAGGTGTGAATGGTCTGCTATCAGGAGAGCGCTCGAAGTATCTTGGTCAATATTCTAAAAATCTAAAGGAGGGGAGAAAACGGATGCTTGGTGATAAACTACTACAAAGATTTAAAAAATAGAGACATGTGGAACAAACCTTGACCGTAGGAGCTGCAGCAACCATAATCTTTTGACCGGTTGCATAGCTCCCGGTAAATGCAACCTAAAGCTCAAATAAGCCATATATTGTGAGGAATATACTCCATTGACATTGATGGATCACAAAAAGATATAGGACAAATAATGTACCTTGTCGACGTCAGGGTGTGACGACAAAGGAGCGCCAGCTTCAGAACCTAATCCAGTCACAATGTTTAAGACACCTGATGGAAGACCGACCTCTTTACACACATCACCAAGCTCTAAGCAAGTCCTGGTAATTAAAAGAATAGAGAGATATTTCAATTCCCATTGCTTATAAAATGGAAACGCGGACAAATGTTAAACTTACACGGAAGCTAATTCAGATGGTTTCAGTACAGCTGTACAACCAGCTGCCAGAGCAGGGGCTACCTTCCATACAGCCATCAGGAGAGGATAGTTCCTGTAGCAAAATATGTCAAACAAAGAACGTCAGGACCAAATAGTTTAATGTTTTAGCATAAAACTATAAAAAAACTAAAACCACAAATTTGAATGTAATCAATAACCAATTACAGGATCAACTGTTCTCATTCAGCAGTAAGATTCTAAATAATGAGATCTATGTAATTAGATCATGTGAGCAAGGCTGACAACAGATTACCAGGCCCAGTAAGGGAAAGAAATATTTGGATGAGGAGAAAACACAGGGTTGAGGGTTGCATCGATCCATAACAAGTTTAGCAACACTAGCCAAAACTTTCACATGCACACGCACACACAAATGACATTGTCACGGCTGAGTGAGCTTGAAAACTCAATATTACTTACAAATCCGGAGAACATGAGCACAATATGCGGACAAGGAAAGACAGAAAAAGTGTACTAAAGCAGCAACAAGTAGTATGGATCAGAGGGAGTATCAAATTAGTTGGATTGTGATGGCTAAGCCTAATAGTCGTCGACACCAATTCCAAGCTCCTTTACTATATGAAGGATTTGCGGTAGCATGCTTCAACCATATATAGAGATACAAGCAGGGCAGAAGGGGAATGGGAAATACCAAGGTGTGATTAGAGCAACTACACCAATAGGTTCCTTCTTAAGATGGCATTTAAAATTCTCCGGGAGAGAAACTGCAGCATTTTGCCTTTTGTCCAAGGCTTCAGCATGACCTGCAAAGAACTCAAAGCAGCCGGCAACATCGTCCTGATAAACAGAACATCGTGCACATCAGTACATCATGTGTACAAAAATACAATGCATGCAGACATTCAAAAGGTGGATCGCATACCATGTCCCATGCCGCTTCATCAAGAGGCTTCCCGCAATCAAGTGCCTCTAGCCTAGCCAGATCAGATTTCCGCTCAATCATCTGAAGGAAAAGGAAATCAAATGCATCAAAAACTGACATACATGTGAAAAAATACCAGATTTAACAAATTTATAAGATCAACAGCAGATTTAATTCCGTTTCCTCATTTAGAGTAAAAAGGCTATCATCCGTATAGAAAGCACGTCTTAGAAGTACAAAACACAGCCATGGCTTTCGTCCAAGTGGTTCTTAAAAAATTTAAATCACTTTTGGGGCACATAAACAGGGTGTACTACTGTGGTACACCATAACAGTAATTGTGTGATGCATAATTCGACACAGAGTCACCTATGCAGAAAAGAAGAAACTACCAGCTGTTCATATCTGTTCATGGAGAAGACAGATGCAGTACAAAAAGTGATTTCTGCTATTCAACACTACCATTCATTTGTGCCTTCTGCCTTGGTGGTTCACTCAAGGTATCAGAGAAGACACACAAAAGGAAGCTGCAGAGGAAGGACCAGTGACAAATCTAGCATGCATCGGGCACTCATAGTAGTACTAGTTAGAGGTTGACTGATTGACCAATTGAGCTGGCACCATTAATGCACACACGGCCTATTGACTTGCGCGCGGAAGCAGCAGGGAGCTCCTGGCGTACCTTGGCGGCGATTGCGCGGAGGTACTTGGCCCGGACGGCGCCGGGCGCGCGGGACCAGTCGCGGCCGCGGTTCCTCTTGAGGGCGGCCCGCGCGGCCGCCACCGCCGCGTCCACGTCCTCCGAGGTGCCCGCCGGGATCTCGCCTGCGCAGGCCCAGCCCGTCAGCCAGCGCCCAAAAACGAACGTAAAGCGGGGAGAGAGAGAGGGGCGGACGGATGGATCGGGTACCGACCGATGGAGACCTCCGTGGCCGGGTTGACGACGGGGAGGCGGCGGCCGAGCGCGGGCG
>CBMN011745090.1:0-10307 GCA_000582825.1 Hordeum pubiflorum | reverse complement strand
GGATGGGGGAAACCCTTGGCGGGCTGCGGCAGCCACGATGCCGGCGGCGGTCCGTCGCCGTTCTACATCTTGGAGTCGGTATCGAGTCCTAGCCCATGCCCCCCTCTCCTTGTCCCCGGTGAAAACCCAAATCCTCGGATTGGGCGGCGACGGCGCCTTGGCGTCGCTTTCTTCCTGAAGACGCCGCCTTTGGGACGGGTGAGTGGTGGTCGCGGCTCTGGCGTGGTTGGTTTGCCGGATTCTTCAGTTGTTCCTGCTCGACAACGTTCTGTGATCCTTGTGGTTGTGGCCCGAGGCGGTGGCGTTGATCGGAGTGGCTTTGCCGGCGTGTTGGCGTGTTGCCATCCTCTCCCGGTCCATTCGGGCTCAAGGGCGAGCTCTCGGATAGCCGGGCAACAGCATGGGAGTTGACGGCTGTGTTCTTTCTCCGGCGACAGGTTGTTCCCATTAGCGTGAGCGTATCGGGGGCATGTCCTGGGATTGCCGGGGTCCTCGATGTCCTAGCTGCTAGGGTTGTCAGGACTGTTGTTGTTCAGTAGCATCTTGTATCCTCTGTCGCCTATCTTTTTTTATTCTCCTTCTTTCTTTTTTGTTGTGTTGATGGTTGTGTGCTCGGCTGTTGCTTTATAATATAAAGCAGGGGAAAACCCTTTAACATGAGTTTTGCACCTCTCGTGGTTCCAAGATAATAATATTATACACGTATACAATAGTGTAGCAAATTCAACTATGTCATTCATATGAGAACCGCTTAACGCGTGCCAAGTGTCCGAATGAACAATGAACATATATACATAAAGCACGCGACTGCGATGACACAGTGGTGTACGGACACATATGAACCGTCGTAGCTAGCTAGCAAAAGATACAGGCAACGAGAAGAGCACATACGAGCCTCCGCGTGCGAAAATCGAAGCCCAGATCATGCTCTTGGGTATCCCATCCTTCCCTTTTCTCACTAGCTCTTAGACCACAGCATACGCCTTTGGCCTTGTCATGAATTGACCTTTATTCTCCGGCCGGTGGTCTCATTGGAATAAATATAAAAGATACTTGCATTTACTCTGTCAAGTTTCCGTACTGTATGGACTAGTACTAGTACTACTGTGTTGCTTGTAGGTTGCATCGATTGAGCTGATGAAGGCTGAAGCGAGCTGCAAACGCAAATGTAACTGTTAATGGTTTCACAGCAGGCACCTGATGCCGCTTCAAATGCAGGTATGAACCATCCTAGTAGCAAAAACTCACAGCCACATAATCGAATAGAATAGCGCATACATACGGGCCTCGGCGCGCAAAACTCGAATTCGAAGAGCAGAACATGCTCTGGGATATCCACACCATTCGTTTTTCTCGGTAGCTCGCAGATTGCAACGTATGCCTTTGGCCTTTCCTTGATTTGATCTTTATTCCGGTGGTCTCAGGGAATAAAGATAAAAGAGATTTGCAAGTGCTCTGCCCAGTTTTTGTGCTACGTATCCATCATCGTTCAGCCTAGAGTGTCATGCATGCGATGCATTGCAGTGACCTCTCACATTCAGCCTTTGTTTTTCTTGGCTCTACCTCCGGGTATTGTCCTACGGCATATCCATCCTCGTTCGGATTTTCTTCCCTTGTAGCAGGATCAAGCAGATCACACGGGCTGAGACTTGAGCCTAGCTGCTGCCTTCCATATCGTGCAAGACCGGCTGAGCAGACCAAGCGAGTATAAATGCCCATGCCGCGCTGCGGTGATCACTAACCTTGTGTGCTTCACATATGAAACAAGGTGGAACGTATGGGGGAGGAGGGAGAGTTGGCTATGATCATAATCAGGTAGAAGATGTGCAACTGAATTGCTGGGCAGGGTCTCCTTTGGCAGATGTCATCGTCGTCCGACACACAGTCGGGAGTTGCCTCCTGGCTTCTGCCAAAGGAAATTTGCCCCGGAATTCATCTGCACAAGCACCGACGGGAGAAGAGAAGATGTCTCTAAGATGTCAGGTTGCCAAGGTGCGAATGTACTAGTACATTACGTACTTGGGCTTACAGTTTGGTGTGTGTACTTCATCTACAGGCTTTAAGTTACAATGCTACGTCGCCATTTACAGATGAAAAATGAGAATCTTGGCGGAAGAATGAGGATGCTGCATCTTCTCACGCGGCTATCTCTGCAGTATTCAGAATAAACATTCCTTTCTTCTGTTATTACTCTTTGTTCTGTTCAGTCATTTCTCTTTGTTGCATACTGCATCTGGAAATTTGTATCTCGGAGGCCTGTCAGCACCTTTCCTTGAGTATTCTCTCAATCACCTAGCAGTTGTTCCCGCTCTAGGAACAGACTGATAGGAAAGAGAGAACTTTTTGTGGAGGAAATATTATTTAAACACCTTTGTAGGGAAGTGATGCAAATTCATTATGATACAAAGGTATTGAGAATAAGTTCTTTTGCATGAAATGGAAGCATTTTATCGAATATATGTTATTTGCAACAACATTACAGTTGTTTTGGTCTCGCATTGGGGATCCCCATATATCACTCCAAGAGCTAGTCGTGTCGTGTCTGAACTATTTTGGTTCATCATCTGTGATTCCGTGTCCTGATTTTTTTTTCCTGTAAAAAGGGACAGATTGACACATAGAACTTGTTTTAGTTCATCTGCAAACGTATGGCACATTTTCAGTTCTGGTCAAATATATGAAAGAGGGAAACGTCGTGAAATTCTCAAGGGTATAGGTAAAGATGAACAAGAAGAAAGGAATTATACCAGTTTTTTGCTTGTCTCTTTTCCGAACTTGCACTTGACTGCCAAATAAAAAGCATCTTAATAACAATTCGTATTACATTGACCCTCTCTATTTTTCGTGTTTTGATTCTCACGGAGTGGAAGTTGTGCAGCAAAAGTCCAGTGAATACAGTTGACTCGTCTAGAAATGGAAATATAAGAAAGTTCAATACAACAACCAGAACATGTCAATAATATATTCAATAAAATTATTCTAAGTCATCACAGCTTGCAAGGACTTCAATATAGTGTTAGGTATAATTGTCAGGCCACAAAATCCTAATGATCAGGGTGGGCTTTGTATTCTCATCAACTATCAATGGCATCCTGAATCAGCTTGATGCTACCCGTCAAAGAATAGACTCTTGTGCTCGCAAAGTCATCATCGATTTCAAAGACACTAGATCATGGTTGCCTGTCTATTTTTCCAATAGAGTGATATAATTTTACAAATAGATAGACAAGAAAGAACTGAATTCTTAACTTCTGAACCTAAGCCAATCATTATCATTTTATATAACTATCATCTTGTATATCTTCTGGGTCATTTTGACCATCCTCTTAGTTCCATGTCTACCTAGTTTTTTCTAGCATCACATAAATTGGATTATAAATCTACAACAATAAGCATTTCATGACCATGAATGTGCCAAGAGGTGATCGCACAAGGAAAGTGAAAACAAATGGCAATCCATGAAACTGATCACTATACTAATGTTGACAAAGCTTCTCAGCATAACACGTCAAAAATTAATAATAGTCTGACATACTTACAAAGTCCTATTTTCTCTTAGTTACATATATGCAAGTGACATCGGCAATATAATTAAAGGATGGACTATCTGATGCGACTAAAACAGATGGATTAATCAATGGCATGTGGAAAGTTGAAATGCTCTTAGTGGATGGATGAGCTCCTTCAACCGTTGGTGCATTTGATATTCCCAATGCTTGGACCTTATATATTTTTACAGGAAAAAAGATTAGTGGAAGTACTACATATACGGAGCAAAAATGGAACAATGACCTTTCTTTTCAGATCAATACAAATGAATTTTTTGTATAAATAACAGTCCAAAACAGTACAAATACTATTTGGTGAGCCATGTGGCCACACTTGGTCATTTACATTACAAACTTAACTATATAAAAACTATGCAAAGATGGGCGTACATTATTCTTACCAAGGAAGAAGCTATAGAATCCATGTCTATTTTAGTTGGTTCAATGCATGTACAGAAATCACCACCCCTTATGATCACAATAGCATTAGTCTCTCGTTAAATCTGATGAACAAGAAGATAAACATACTTGAGGATCAAATTAAAGATACATCATCGAGGGTAATATTGTGATAAATTTGTACACAGCCAGATAAGATGCAGCAATGCCCTATGCTCATGACAAATAGCTGTAGAGGTTCCGAATAAGAATGCATATAGAGTAGGAGGACCCATTTGGCAAGAAACCCGGTAAAATGTCAGAGCTATTTATTCTAAAATAATGCATGTAAGTACCTTAGAAATGGAAGGACCATACAATTTGAACAACCATTTATGTACTTTAAGAATCAAGGGAAGTTTTATTCCAAATACTAATGTAAGAAGAAAAAGATGACGCCTAGAAATTCTTTATTCCAAATCATAATGTTGATAATTAAGCATATCGTTATTGTACTACAAGATGAAGCAACAAAGTAGATTGATCATGGTCGTTCCACCTTTGTCTATCAATGTCAAACTCCAAAATGCACATGATAAACCGGCCCCCAAACTGAGTATTATCCATTTTATAGATGCCAGGTAGTTTTATCAGGTAGAAAAGTTCAGCATACTAATAACTGGTTGCATTCAAATTTGTAACATCAAAATATTCACCTATAACAAATTAATGTTCCTTCAAGAAGATGGCACAAAAAGTTCTCGACATGCTCGCTTTGAAATCCTACTCTAAAAGTAGACAAGTCAAAACAGAGTTGCATGGATCACCTATTAATTCATCCATGTACTCAGGAGATGTACATCAAGTCGTGCATTAAACTAAATTTTCCAAAATAATACACATTTAAGAGCAAAAGGTGATGCTAAAAATTGTCAAATTCTTATGGCTGTTCTGGTAAAAGCTAGTCATAGATTTATAATAAGCCATCTACTTGAAAAATCGTCGTATTTCTAAAACCGGTGGTTCTTCTTTATATCACTAACCCATCATCCTGTTTGGCAAGTTATAAACACAACACATGCAAAAAGCAGTAATCTGAACTGGAAATAAAATTGATAATAATGTCTTTCAAACAACTTGTAACATGAAGTTGCAAACTGTAACAACCGTTAATACGGACCACTCAAAGCATCCACAGAAGTGCATGTTCATAATGAAACTCACAACTCGTGTCAAACCAAATGAAGCGCTCATAGTGCCACAGTGGTAGCCAAGGAGAAGCAAAGCAACTTACCTGAATGTGAACTCTGGATGTACTTGTCCTTCTGAACTAAGCAGTGAACATGGTTGACAAACTACGGGAGGTCTCAATGGAAGGCAGAGAGGGTATAGCTCCACCTTTTTCTTTTAGATTGTACAAAGCAGTCACCTGATCGATAAAAAATCAATCCGGGTAAGACCGATCACATATCATGTATAATCTCTTAGTAGCACATGCATCTAGGAGTGACAAAACAATCAAGAACATCTAAAGGAGAAAAAAAGATCAGACAACTATTTCTTCAAAGAAAGAAGTGCTCGCCTGGGCAAATGAACACATTGTATCACACCACGACCATGCTTAAGGATCAAACACACCTGGTCTGACGGAGGAGAGTCTGGCGGATTAGCGCCGGTGTCAAGGATGTTGCGTGCTTGAACGGCTCCACGGGCTCGACCCCCGCGTGGAAGGCATCGAAGGCGACTGGTCCTCTTCCAGCACGATGGAGCAGATCAGACCATTGCCAAATAAAAAAGGGGCGGGGTTAGGAGAAGCCACGGAAACCGTCATAGCGACGGGCCTGCGAGCCGGTGGCGGCGGCGGACCTAGGATCCGGCCAAGGTTGAGGTCGTCAGAGACGAGAGGTCAGCGGAACTACTTGGGAGGGATGGGTGCGCTCATCTATCCCCTCACGCTGGATCCCCTCGTGGCGCCTCGGCTGGAGCACATCCGCCAGATCCCCTCGCGTGCCTCGTCCGTTCCTGCTCTGACTGCCTCACGAGGATGGTGGCGGCGACGCCTGTGTCGTGGACGCGTGGGTGAGAGAGAGGATAGATGGGGGTGGGAATTGAACGAGAGGGATGAGAGGTCAATTTGGAATGGGAGGAAACGAACGTTCATTGTCCATCCGGGATCCGACGTCTCGTTTTTTTTTAGATTAACACCCCGCTTTATTTAAAACTCGACAACGTCATCAATACAAGTATAGTCTGGGGTTTTTAAAAATCACACATGACGACCAACAGGAAGTGTGGTCGCTGCCTTAGCTAACCTGTCCGCGTCATGATTTCCTTCACGTCCTTCGTGTGCAATCTCCACTTCAGGAAGATTTAGTAGCTTCGTCTTGATCTCATCAATGATCATCGATGACAGTCCTTGGAAATTGATCTTTAAATGATTGACAGTGGCTTGGCAATCTGTGACCACACACACTCGATTCAAATTCAAGTCGGCCGCCAAAGAGAGCGCTTCAGAACACGCCCTAGCCCAAAATTTCAGGATCTAGAAGGCCTTCAAAACATAGCACTGAGGCCCCCAAGTATTTACCTCTGTCATCCCTACAAATCGCCGAGCAGGAACCGATAGCACCATTCCGCGAAGCCGAAGCATCTACATTAATTTTCACAAAACCTTCCGGTGGCTTGGTCCATCTTGTTTCTCTACTCCTCCTGGCTGTGATGCTGACATGTTTCCCCCGTGGAATGAGATCTAGATCTTCCATATACTTGTTTATGAACATCATAGTGGAGTACGGTCTCTGAAAAATCTGCTCATGTTTCGCTTTCCGTCGTGCCCACCAAATAGCCAAAAGAGTGACAAGCATCTTTGCAAACTATTTTTCATTCATGGATTCTTGGAGAGTTGTTAACCACAATCTTGCATCATCTAGTCGGCACCCGATCATATGTTCTAGCAGCAGTTCATCGACTAGTGCCCACACACACTTCGACATTCTACATTCTATCAAAGCGTGCTTCCAAGAATCAAGAACACCATTGCACATCAAACATACCTCTGAATCTGCTATATGCCTATGTACCAAAGTTTCCTCAGTCGGTATCGAATTTTTTGCTAATCGCCATGCAAAGCTCTTTATACGAGCTCGTACAGCAGCTTTCCACAACCGTTTCCATTGGTTTCGGTAGGTCCGTGTGTCCGAGCTAAGCTTCCCTTTCATTAAGCCAATCTACCCTCCTTCTCTTAGTATCAGCTAGCAATCTGTAAGCAGAACGTACAGTGAAGCAACCTGTTCGCTCGTAGTGCCAGGCCCAATAATCAGCGGTTGCATGCAGGCTTAGCGGGATATTAAAAACTGCTTGTGCATCCATTGGTAGCATATACTATTGAACCACCTCCCTGTTCCAGCTACGTGTGGGGGCATCAATAAGTTCTGCAAGGATCTCTGGAGGGTTAGGAAGACGAGTATGCATTGCCCGCAGCAAATTGTCCCTCGGCAGCAAGTGATCATTCCATATGTGTGTCCCCTCTCCATTCCCGATACAACAAATCAGACCCTGTCTCAACACTGATAATCCTGCATGGATACCACGCCACACTTGCGACGGATTGCTCCCCAACTCCGATTGCAGAACGTCCGTCAAAGGGAAATAAACTGCCTTTAAGATCTTTGCACTCAGGGAGTTCGGTTCAGTGATAATCCTCCACCCTTGCTTCGCTAGCATCGCTAAGTTGAACATCTCAGTGTCTCGGAAGCCTAGGCCGCCCATGTATTTCGGCATTGTCATCTCTTCCCACGAGACCCACGTCGTCCTTCTCTTTCCATCTTTGCAGCCCCAGAAAAACTTTCTCAACATTTTATCGATCTCCAAACATAAACCTCGTGGCAAGAGAAAACACGAAATAGAGTATGTCGGGATGGCCCGCGCAACCGATTTTATAAGAACCTCTTTCCCTGCTGCTGCCATACAATTCTCTATCCATCCTTGTATCTTCATCCACAACCTGTCCTTTAAATATTTAAAGCTGCCATTTTTTGATCTTCCCACATCAGAGGGTAGCCCAAGATACCGTTCATTTAAAGTTTCATTGGGAACAGTCAAAATATTTTTTATATTGCCTCTAACAGATTCCGCACAACCTTTGCCAAAAAATATTGAGGACTTCTGCAAGTTAACTCTCTGCCCCGACGCATCACAATATTCCTTTACCGTATCACGAATGATGGTTGCACCCTCCTCATTGGCCTTAAACATCAACAGGCTGTCGTCGACAAAGTGTAGATGGTTCACCGGTGGGGCGGATGGTGCAACTACCACTCCTTTCACATTGTCATTCACAATTTTGAATTTAAAAAGACAAGATAAACCTTCAGCCGCCAAAAGGAAAAGGTACGGAGATATGGGATCGCCCTGCCTTATACCTCTAGTTGGTTTAAATTCCTCAAGTCTCCCACCATTCAACAAGAGAGAGAAAGATACTGTTGTGACCCCCTGCATAACCTTTTCCACCCAACTGGGATTCAAACCAATTTTTATCATGATTGCCTTCAGATAATCCCATTCAACGCGATCATATGTCTTCATCATATCAAGTTTCAACGCACAATGTGAATTTTTCTTGCTCCTATTCCTCTTCATAAAATGCAAGCATTCATACGCGGCAATTATGTTGTGAGTGATTAACCTTCCTAGGACGAAAGCTGATTGCTCTTGGGCTATAATATCCGGTAAGATATTTTTCAGCCGGTTTGCATGTACTTTTGAAATAATCTTAAAGATTACATTGCACAAGCTAATCGGTCGAAATTGAGTCAATAAGGTTGGATTTTGTACCTTAGGGATAAGAACGATGAACGTTTTATTTATAACCTCCGGGGACTCGACTCCATTAAGCACTCGCAGCACCATCTCAGTAATCTCCTCACCACAAACACCCCAGTTCCGCTGAAAGAAATGCGCCGGAAAACTATCCGGGCCCGGAGCTTTTGTTGGAAACATCTTGAACAAGGCCTCTTTTACTTCGCTTGCTTTATACATATCACACAACATCTCATTCATGCCGTCAGTAACTCTACAAGGGATATGTCACAATACCTCCTCCATCCCAATGGTTCCCTCTGATGTGTACAAATTAGTGTAAAAATTTGTCACCATATTTCCCAGCTCGGTCTCATTGTTACACATAGAACCGTCCGGTCGGGCTAGTTGCTCAATTCTGTTTTTTCTCCTTCTGATAGAACATTTTTGATGAATTTTTTTGTATTTCCAACCCCCTCCGCTAGCCACAATATCCTGGATCTCCGCCGCCACATGATCTCTTCTCTATAATTGAGTTCTACAATTCAACGCTCAATCTTCTTTTCTTCACATGACGGCCCCTGTCGGTTTGGTATTGCCTGAAGCTCCCCTGGCTGTCTCTTAAGTGAACGCGCGCAGCTCGGAACGAACATGCCCAAATGACTTCTGACCCCATTGTGCTAATGACCCAGCCACTGTGTCAAGTTTCTCCTTTAACTCGACCATGCTACTTGATTTTTCTTTGCTATCCCAAGTACGTTCCATCATGGGTGCAAACTCTCCATGTGATTCCCACATTTGTTCATACCGAAAGGGCCTCTTCAAAGCAATTCTTCTATTAGCCGCTTCCATCTCGTTCATCAACAATATCGGTGAGTGGTCCGACTTTGCTGCCACTAGATGTCTCGCCGATCCAAACCGGAAAAGCGAGCACCAGTCGGCCGAAGCTAATGCTCTATCCAGCCGGACCCGACAATAGTGTCCACCTGCAACCTTTTTCTCAAAAGTCCAGTCAACACCAACATAACCCAAATCACATAATCCACATACATCCTATGCTTCCCTGAACCCGGCCATTTGAGCCGCATCTCCCTCGTTAGGGCAGTATTGCTCTTCATGACGTAATATCTCATTAAAGTCACCAATACATGCCCATGGTAGGGTTGACTCCCCTCTGAGGAACGTCATCATGTCTTAGGGTGGACACGGTCCGGGCCGGTCCGGTCCCGGTCCGAGCCATCGTTTGGACCGGCCGCCGGCGGTCCGGACCGGACCGGACCGAGCAGCATGACGGTCCTGATTTCAGGGACCGGACCGACGATGACAAAGCCCGGGCCGGACCGAGCGAACCGACCAACAACCACCGGCGGCGACTTGCACGGGTGCAGCGGCGAGGCGTGCGACGTGCGCGGGTGCTGTGGCGAGGTGGGTGACATGCGCGAGCGCCAGCCGTAAGGTGGAAGACGTGTGAACTGGGGGGTGCGGTTGTTATCCATTAACGTGCACATATTTCTTCATTGGCAGTTTTTCCTATTGCATGCAAGTAACGTAGCACGTGTATGTAGGGATGGCAGTTTTGCCCAT
>CBMN011745086.1:0-15039 GCA_000582825.1 Hordeum pubiflorum | reverse complement strand
ATCTTGCGTGCGCGTAGGAAAATTTTTGTTTCCCATGCAACGTTCCCCTTCAAGGCCAGCAGTTCATAAGTTTTACACAAGAAGGGATAAGAAGGTGCTCCTTATCAGGTACCTTGGTGTTGAAGATAAAGATATTTGAGCTGATATTTTGTGCTGTCTTTGTGGCTGTCCACAGACGGGCATCACTTGCAGCCAGCTAGTGCTTAGTAATAGAAGGCTGAACCATTTTGCTAACTGTCCAGATTCAGCCTTCTTTCCAATAGTAGTAATAGGCTTAGCTGTTTCCAGTTGTACTATAGTAGCAGCAGCCATTTTGGCTATAAAAGGAAGGGTATCTCCATATATAAGAGTTAGGTTTTGCTATAGTTCAGTTTAGTTCATTGTGAAACAACTGCTTGTGTATTCTCTTGTGTCGTCTAGACCAACAGATTCACCTATATTTCATAACCCCACTTGATCCTTCATCCCATATCCATAATTTCAGATTGCTTGCACCTTGTTCTTGCAGGTTTTCTTCCATTTCTTGTAGGAATAGACCCTGGTGGTCAGGTCAGCTTGGTTTTGGCTAGGCTGATAACATCTCAATGGTTGGTTCAGCGGTTGCTTGGCTATTGGAACCATTTGGTTAGTAGCCTGAATCGTGAGGGTCACCCCTACAATTAGAAGACATCTCACCTTACCGAAAGGTTGGGACACTAAAAGGTACATCACTCTTGGATCTCAGAAAAAAAAATGGTTGGCTCTATTCTAGAAAAGGTAACAACCACATTTAAAAAGTATGCTATGTTTATGTTGGAACATGATTGTATATACCCACTTATATTTTGTTTCAAAAATGTGAGTTGTATGACTCTCAGTTTTTTCACTTTTCTCATGATATGCACAATTGCCTTCTTGCGCTGTAACTCATTCCCCTACAACCCTATAATGCAGTAAAATTTGTAGGCAGAGTTTTGCTTTGTTGATTCCCATGTGATCTTGCAGATTAAGGCTCTCAGCTAGTAAAACCTGCTTCAACTATTTCTTTGTTGCCTTGAGGTACTGCTTGTAAAAAAAAAAATGCACTGCTTTGCTTCTAACCCTGAATTCTGAAACTTGTTATTACTTATTACTTTTTTTCTCCAATATTTATTAATTCTAGGCTCTGTTATTCTCATTTCTTTTCTGACCATAGGACCAACTCCAACATGGTGATTTCTATTCTTCATAGATGCACTTGTCAGATCGCTTACCGGACTGAGTGTAATGGACCTTATGCCCTCTTGTCAAATGGCTTACCGGACTGAGTGTAATGGACCTTAAGTTGATATGTGTTGTTCACTACTTGCAGGCACTGTAGTTTCGATTAGATAGAGACAGGAACTTGCACTGACATTGTCATGCTACTAACTGTTTTGCAGAGAATTTCAATTGGAGGCACACAATAACCAAAATAATACTATGCCATCCCTGAATTTACAAATAGCAGACACAATCCTGTAAACATAATATTAATATTTTCTCAAATGTTGAACAAAAACTGGACACTTGTGAATGTCCACGTAAAAAGGACATAATACTATTTAACTGGGAAAGTATAGTGCTAACAAAGATGGCTGAAAGAGGTCCAAATCTTTTCCTGAATAGATGGTGCTGCTCTGCTGTTTTGAGGCCTGGGTTGGTGGAGGATCCTTTGATCTGGTGTTGCTCAGCATAGGCAAAGATGGATGTGAAGCTTCCATGGTCTCCTGGGACATGTTATGGTGTTGCATTCTTGTCGAATAGACACAATTGTTGCATACAATGGCATGCTGCTTTGGGTGTAAGGCCAAAAATCATATAAATGTACAATCTCTTTGGAATGAATTCATGCTAATTTGGTTTCTTCCACAGCTTTGGAGCCTTATGCAAGATGCATTCAACAACTTGACAACTGAAACGAGGCCTCACCTGTGTCCAGATGCATCTGATTGATTCAACTGCAAGGAGGTCGGTTGGGTTTGTGGCCACATGCATTTTGCAGTGATGCTTGGAGTCAAAGATTTGCCAACTAAGTTATCTTCCATTTCTCTTGTCTTGTGCCCCTCTCTTACCTTTTTTTGTATATTTTTTTCATTCATTCGTGCATGCCAAGTGAATCTAAATTGGAACGATACTTGTGAACATGGCAGCATGCTTATCTCACTCGCTACATCAGCTTCGTGTAACGCGGGATTTGTGGCCTCTGAGCGGTGAGCAGAGCAGGGACTCTGCTCCGTCCCCTGCATCCAGCGATCAACGCCACCTTGGAGGATAGCTGTACAGGGTGCTGACTGAATCAACTGGAAGGAAGGAGGTGGGATTTGTCCCCAAATGCATTTGTAGTGCTGATTCCTGTTCGGGAGTGGTGCTTCCCACCCTCACGTGAGTCTTCAGTTGGATTTTGCCGCTATCTCGTTTCAGGAACAACCGCACGCGGCGGGGTCCGCCAAGTGTGCCAATGCCGCTCTTGTGGGCGGAGGCGCTGGACCTGCTCCTCGGGATGGGAGGCTGCGACCCTGCGCCGACCTCCGCCACCATCCCTGGCCGCACTAGACCTGCCGGCGAGAGCCTCGCGTTGCCGGAGTTGCCCGTGTGGATGGACAGCAGCACTGCGGCGTAGTGCTGGGAGGTGGAGGCAGGCATACGGGCGGTCCCTCTACAGCTGCGGCAGGAAAAGTCTTCAGGTTCCCTTCACTGATTCAGAGTTTCAGACTTGAGACCTGCAATTGTGTTCCCCTACTGCAGATTGCGACCTACAATTGAGCTCCTTGTAAATAGGAACTGCAATTGAGCTCCTTGAAAGGTTTTTTCTATAACCACTTATAAACTCGGTGAAGATCAGCATAACCAACAAGAGATTTGTATGCTTTGCGAGATGAGAATGTAGCTGAACCCCAAATATAGCTCCAGCTGTCATGAACATTCTGAACATTCAAATTCTGAATAGTGGAGTGCAGCTGCATAAACTGATCATATGCTTCTGTAGAGAGGGATAGATGGAACAGATTAATAGCATTGGGTTCACTTTTCACTCTTTTAACTGAAACATACCTATCTTTGCAGTAAGAAAAGAGCTGAGGGAAAGCCTGATGCAGAACATTTCCATTCCAAAGATCCAGCCAGAAAAAACATGAAGACCCATCCCCCACATTTACCATTGCCATTCCTTTGTATTTATCTACGAGTTTCAGATTATCTCGCCACCAAAATGAGCCTATGAAATTTCTAGTCAACCTTGGCACTTTGCCATCTGAATAATATCTGTCCCATACCAGTTGAACCCAAGGAATGTTTGCTCTTTGGAAAAACTTATGCAGATGCTTCAGCAGTAGGCATTCATTTTGTGTTGACAGATTAAGAACACCCAGACCGCCTTGATCTTTTGGGACACAGACTACTGGCCAGGCAACCTTTGGTGGCTTTTTGTTATTTACATCTGAACCTCTCCACAAGCAATGTTTTCTATACTTATCAATCTGCTTGATGATTGTTTTGTGGAGAGAATAGGTACACATTGCAAAGGTTGGTAGAGTAGTGAACACTGCATTTGTAAGTTCTAATCTGCCAGCATCACTTAGAAAAGATGAAACACTGACTAGTCTTCTTTCACATTTGACTGCTATTGGCCAGAAATCAGCAACCGATGGCTTTGTGATACTAAGAGGCAGGCCCAAATAAGTGAAAGGCAAGGACTCTTTGGCACAGCCAAACACGGTTGCCAAATCATTCAGCTTTTGTTTAGTGACATTACTGGGTACCATAAAGGATTTCTCATAGTTTACTTTTAAGCCTGAGGATTCACCAAACCTGTTGAGGAGATCTTTCAAAAAACTAAGCTAAGCAGCATCACCCTTCATAAAAATAAGCGTGTCATCTGCATATTGTAGAATAGGGAAGTCTGAATCATTTCTGATTGGTAGAGGTAGAGTAAGATCCCCTGAAGAACAAGCACCATTGAGGAGTGTCTATAAAAAATCAGCTGCCAACACAAACAATAGTGGAGACAGGGGGGTCGCCTTGCCTGACTCCACGCTTGCAATGGAACACTTTGCCTGGCACAACATTTAAAAGGACAGCTGAAGTCCCTGTACTGAAAATAGATTGAATACAAGACAACCATTTATCTGGGAAACCTTTAGCTGACATAATCTGTAACATAAGCTGGTGCTCAACTTTATCAAAAGCTTTTTCGAAATCTAATTTTAGAATAATCAACTCCTTCTTGGACTGATGGCACATGTGTAAATACTCCAGAGCCCAAGCAAGACAGTCCTGTATGGTTCTATTTTTAATGAAACCATATTGATTCTTATGGATCAAAGATGGCAAAGATGCCTGCAACCTGTTTGCCAACACTTTTGTAATAATTTTGATGGAGTTGTTAAGAAGGGAGATTGGCCTAAAATCTGATACCTTCTGGGGATCATCCTTTTTAGGCACAAGGGTAATGTTGGAACCATTTATACTCTGCAAACATACCTGGCCAGCATGAAAATCATCAAAGAGCCTATAGAAATCTTCACAAATGATTGACCAACACTTTTTAAAAAAGTCAGTGTTGAAACCATCTGGTCCTGGGGCTTTGTAGAAAGGTAAACTCTTGATCACTTGATCAATTTCTTCCTTTGAAAAAGGCTGTGTCAAATGAGAAAGATCCAACTGATCAGAAAAAATGGTGGTTCAAATCAAAAAGAATACCAGTGAAATTTGAAGTCCCAAGTCTGTCTTTGAAAGAATCCCAAATGAGATCTGCCTTTGCCTTGTGATCATAAAAGATAACTCTAGAGTCACTGACTAGCTGGGTGATCAAGTTCCTTCTGAATTTCATAGTAGCATGAGCATGAAAAAAATGAGTACCAGCATCTCCTAGTGTTACCCACTTAATTTGGCCTCTCTGCTTCCAATAAGTTCTCTGCTGCTGCAAAAGAGAATTGATATTTTCTTCAAGAATAGCTCTGAAATTCCACTCCACCAACGTTAGATCCCTGCATTCTTCAATGAAATTAATAAAGTCAAGAATAAGCCCGTTTCTGCCAATGACTTCTTTTAAGTTAGAGAGAGTGTGACTCCAATCTTTAAGAGTTTTCCTGAGAGATTTAAATTTTGCAGAGATATTTTTAGCTGCATCATGGTGATGAAAAGAGGCAAACCAACCTAGTTGAACTTGATTAATAAAATCATCATGCTGCATCCAATAATTTTCGAATCTGAAGACACAGCTCTTAGGGATTGATATCTTGATATGAATGAGACAGGGGGTGTGATCAGAAGTCTCCATGCTTAGAGTGGAGACAAAACACTGAGGGTAAACAGTGGTCCAACCAGCTGAAGTAAAGAACCAGTCAAGCCTCTCTAGCAGTGGGTTAGGTTGCTTATTAGTCTAGGTAAACCGTTTACCTTTGAGAGGTAACTCAACTAAGCCCAGCTTACTAATAGCCTCATTAAACAAAAGCATTTCAGCATAATCAGCACCGGGTTTGTTTCTGTCATCAGGGTTTCTATAGAGATTGAAGTCACCCACAATTAACCAATCAACATAATCTGGCATCTGAATGTTTTTGAACCACTGCAAAAAACTTCTTTTGCCAGCAGGAGTACATGGAGCATAAACATTTGTAAGCAACCAAGAGGCATTATTAAACAGGGAAGTAAACTCAACAGACATAGCAAAAGAGTTCTGAAAAACACAAGTGCCTGTAAAACGAGAGCTATTCCAAATAATCACAGAGCCCCCAGAAGCTCCATCAGAGGGCAGGAAAACAAAGCAATCAAAAGATGGAGGACAGAATTTTTTGATAAAGTTTATATCAAAATGACTGCGCTTAGTTTCCTGTAGACATATTATATCACACATACTTTCCACAATCAGAGTTCCATCTTATATTAGAGTTGATGCCTCTCACATTCCAACAGAGTACTTTCCATGACTTATTATCCATAACTAAGTTTTTACAAATGCATAAGAGGAAGCAACTTAGATAACTAAGAGCTTGAGACTTCAGGCACCGCTGCCTGATGGATCATCAGGACCAGCTGGATCATCATCAACTGCATCCTCCCTTTTAGCCCTCTTAGGTTTTTCCTTTGACACAGCTTTCTTGACAGCCTGCTTTTTGTTGAGCTTTTCCTCAGACAGTTTCTTGGGATCTAACTTGCAAAACTCTGAACCCAGCTCCCGAACTAGAGAAGGAGAAATGAGAGGAGGTTTAGATTCACAACCAGGGCAATACTTCTCTTTACATATATTTGGCTTAAATCCTTTATGAACAGAGTGTAATCTTTGAGTGCGTCTCAAATCAGCCTCAGAATAAATAATCTTACCTCTCTTTTTGCCTTTTTTAGGTGTGCTGGCCACCATGGAAGAGGAGGACCCATTAGGAGAAGAAGGCACGGGTAAGCTGATAGTGTGATCAGAGTTTAACTGTGTATCTGTATCATCAGCTTGGTTGTCAGCATCTGCAACATCAGACTCATCTATTTCAATGATATAAGCAGATGATTTCTTAGAGGGTAAGGATAAAGGAAAGAAATTACCAGAGGATTGATTTGTGAAGTGAGGCCAGGCTTGAGACTTTAGAAACTTGGCAGCCCATTCAGTTGAAGAGTTCTGGGCCAACAAGGAGACAAAGAAATCGAGCCATTCTACAGGGACATTAACAGTAGGCCCATGATCCTTCTGACAAAAGAATTTTGCCCACATTCTGATGGTTGATGGGCTTGGGCCTGAATTCCTTGCTGTACTGGTTGAGGCCTCCATATTCCAAGTGAATTTATCAAAGTCGAAAGGGTCTTCATCAAGCTTTGACAATGTCTGTTTACCCTTCAGGTGGGTGCTAGGATCACAAGGAGAAAAAAGTGTGTGGACCATTCCCACTTGCAGGTCAGGTTGGTTGTTATCCTGATTAATTAGGTTCTGCACATGCATATTTTCACCCTGTGGTTGAGCATCAAGCAGATCATCCTGTTGTGCCTGCACATTTGCCAAATTTTGGTCAATACCAACATAACCCAGTAGGTCTTCTTCATGGATTTCTTCCACTGCCTGGAATTGAGGGATATTTTGCAAATTTGGGAAAGGAATAACATCCACAGCATTAATGACTGGAGCATCTAGAGCAGGTAGCTGATCCTCAAGCTCAGAATCAGAGGCATCCATCAAAATCACTTGATCTTCAACAGGTATTTCCTCTTGAGCATCAATACCTTGTTCTACCAATTGGACTACTTCTTCCATTTCATCATCAGGTGGCACTTGTTGGAGAGGGATCAGATTTGGAACTTCATCAGCTTCAGCATTTGGAAGATTAACACCCTGGTTAGGAATTGGATTATGTGGCCATGCATGCCAACCAAGTGGCCCAAGAAGACCAGGATTGGGCTGGACAACAGGCTCTGCAGTAGGTCCATGAACAGGTTGCGGCCCAAGTCCGAGCTGACCAAAACCATGGTAGACAAACTGGTTAGGGTCAAAATCACCATCAAAGGGTGGGAGGTCTTCATCCTGTGGGGCACACCAAGCATATTTGTCTGAAGGACTTCACATTGAACAGCCCAACTGTCTGATTCAAAACCAGTACCCTCACCCTCGCTAAAGTTCTTGCTTTATTAAAACGATCCTCAACCCAAACAAGAAGCCTCCCAAAAGAAGAAAATGCTTTATCAACTAAAGGCTGAGTCCACAAATCAAGGTTAAGGCCTAGCATCATAATCCAAACTTCATGATTCATGGTTCTTGTTCTATTATTCCAAGCATGATTATGAGGGATAAAAGAGATTGTACCATTCCCATAGGGATGAGGACTGTTGTGGATGAGCTGGTCCCTTTCATGCATAAAATTGAACCTGACGTATGCCTGTCCAAAAGGGCATGGCTGCACAGAACTGAAACCAAAACCAACCTCTCCCAGAAAGTCCTCTACAACATTCCAAATATCATCAAAACCATCCAAAGCTGCTGGCATAGGGTGCAACCTGACTATTGCGAGATCATTGTTCTGCTGCGGAACGTGCCCAACTACTACACGCCGCATATGCATCTATTTTTGCCTTTTAATTTTTCTCTACAGTTCTATACATACTTTTCATTGAACATTAAAAAAAACATTCTGTGTTCTATTCTATTTTTTTAGATAATGGATAGTATTTCATACCCGGCTTCATCTACCAACAGGTAGAATCAGGCCAATTATTACAAAGTTAAGGCCACGGGATCATGTTGCTTTGGTTAATTGGCTCCTCCACACCCAACCAAGTGCTAGCCGAAGTCATGATTGATGACATGTATAGAGATGATGACATGAAAGAAGAGCTCATCAACAAGAACAAGAAGAAGGAAGAGGACAAGGATGAGAAGAACAAGGGAGTGGCTTTCATGTCCACTTCATCCACATCCAAGGGCAAAGCGGTTGTGGAAGATATTGATGATGAGCAAATGGCTCTATTTGTGAAGAAGTTTGGTTCTTTCATGAGGAGGAAGGGCTATTCGGCAAGGAGGAAGAAGCCCTCATCAAAGAAGCATGATGAGAACATGAAGTGCTTTAGGTGTCATAGCAAGAATCATCTCATTGCTAAGTGTCCCTATGATAGTGATGCTACCTCAAGTGAAAGTGAGAGCGAAAGCTCTAGTGATGAGGATGACAAGAAGAAGAAGAAGGGACATGCTAGCATTGCCATGCACAACAAGATCTCTCTCTTTGATGCTCCATCTACTTGCCTCATGGCTAAGCACACTAAGGTACTATCCAACAACAATAGTGATGATAGCGATGATAGTGATAGTGATGCTAGTGATGATAGTGATGATGAATGTGTTCACACTAAGCAAGAGCTAGTCACCATGTTAAAAGATTGTACAAATGAAGTTGTGATAAGTAGAAAGGAATGCAAGGGCTTGCACGGGGAGAGAGACACCCTCAAGGAAGAACTTGAGGAGCTTCAGGCATCTTATGAGAGTCTAAAGGTAGACCATAAGAAGCTTGAAAATGCTCACTCTAAGCTTGAAAAGGCTCATTCCGCTCTACAACAAGAAAAAGAGAGCATGGTGGCTAAAAGTAAAGAAGAACCTAGAGCAACCCCCACATGTGATATAGTTGATGAATCTTTCTATGTGCCTATTGTTGTTGCTCCGGCTAACCCTTCTTGTAGCACTTCCACTTCTACCTCATCTAGTAGTGTTGATCACTCTTGTGATACTACACTAGTAGTTGAGAACAACAACCTCAAGGAGGAGGTAAAGAAGCTCAATCACACCTTAGCCAAGGCTTATGGTGGTGAGGACCGCTTGCTTATGTGCTTGGGTAGCCAGAGGGCATCTCTCTACAAAGAGGGATTGGGCTATATCCCCAAGAAAGGCAAGGCCGCCTTTGCTCCTCACAAGACTAGTTTTGTGAGAAACAATGGTAGCTATTGCAAAAGTTGCAAGCAAGTGGGTCATGTAGAGCAAAGGTGCATGAACAAGAAACTAAGTGTATCCACCCTTAAGATTGATAACTTTTATATGCTTGTTAAGGGTACAAATGGTGTTCGGGCTAAGTTCATTGGTGCACCATGGATGGGCTCAAAGAAGAAAGCCATTTGGGTATCAAAGAGCTTAGCGGCTAACCTTGGAGGACCCAAACAAACTTGAGTACCTAAGAAGAATTGATCTTCTTTTGTAGGTCAATTATAGGAATGAAGGGAGGCATTGGATTCTTGATAGTGGGTGCACTCAACAAATGACCGGTGACTCTCATAATTTCAAGTATGTTGGCAAAGAAGGTATTGATGAATATGATTCTATCACTTTTGGCAACAACAAGAAAGGCAAGGTGATTGGTTTGGGCAAGATAGCAATATCAAATGATTTGAGCATATCCAATGTGTTGCTAGTTGAAAGCTTAGATTATAATCTCTTGTCGGTGGCTCAACTTTGTGATCATGGTTACAAATGCACATTCTCTAGTCAAGAAGTTGATGTGATCAATGCTAGTGATGCAAGTTTGATATTCAAAGGCTTTAGGCATGGTGATCTCTATTTGGTGGACTTCAATGAAAAAGAAGCTAAGTTGACAACATGTTTGATCTCACAATCAAGTATGGGTTGGTTATGGCATAGAAGGCTTGGTCATGTTGGAATGAAGCAATTGAACAAGTTAGTGAAGCATGACTTGGTTATAGGCTTGAAGGATGTTACTTTTGAGAAGGACAAACCATGTAGTGCATGTCAAGCCGGTAAACAACATGGCAACCCACATCTAAGCAAGAGCTTTATGAGTACAAGCAAAGCATTTGAGTTGTTGCACATGGATCTATTTGGACCAACATCATATACAAGTATTGGTGGCAACAAGTATGGCTTTGTGATAGTGGATGATTACATAAGATACACTTGGGTCTTCTTTCTCTATGACAAGAGTGATGTGTTTGATCTATTCAAGTCATTTATCAAGAGAGTGCAAAATGAATTTGAAACATCAATCAAGAAGATTAGAAGTGACAATGGTAGTGAATTCAAGAACATGAGAATAGAAGAGTTGTGTGAAGAGCTAGGAATTGGACATCAATTCTCACCAACCTACACTCCTCAATCCAATGGCATTGTTGAGAGGAAGAATAGAACATTGATAGAGATGGCTCGGTCTATGTTAAGTGAGTACAATGTGAGTCAATCTTTTTGGGCCGAAGCAATCAACACGGCTTGCTATTGTAGCAACCGCCTCTATTGCCATGGAAAACTTGCAAAGACACCCTATGAGCTATTGAATGGTAGAAAGCCCAACATTGCATATTTTAGAGTGTTTGGTTGCAAATGCTACATTCTCAAGAAAGGCACTAGATTGGGAAAGTTTGATAAGAAATGTGATGATGGATTCCTTCTTGGATATTCAACTACATGTAAAGCTTATAGAGTGTGGAACTTGGGTAGTGGTCAACTTCAAGAAGTTCATGACGTGGAATTTGATGAAACTCAAGGCTCTCAAAGTGAGGTTCAAAATCTTGATGATGTGAGAGGCTCTCAATTAGAAAAGGCAATGAGAAACATGGATATTGGGGACATTTGGCCTAGGCAAGTCAATGATGATGAAGAAGTCCATCCAATCAATACTAGTGTGCAAATTGATACAATTGATGCTAGTACAAGTGGTTCTCATGATGAAGCTCAAGATCAACAAGCTAGTACATCTCATCGAAGTCATCAAGTTCAAGTGATGCAACCATCCAACATTGCAACAGATCATCCATTAGATCAAATTGTCGGTGACATTCAAAGTGGTGTGCAAACAAGATCAAGATTGGCAACCTTTTGTGCTCACTACTCTTTTGTGTCCGAAAAAGAACCCAAAGATCTTATTGAAGCCTTGAAGGATAGTGATTGGATCAATGCTATGCAAGAAGAATTGAACAACTTCAAGAGAAATCAAGTTTGGGAACTAGTTGAGAGGCCTAAGGGACATAATATGATTGGAACAAAATGGGTGTTCAAGAACAAGCAAGATCAAGGTGGATTTGTAGTAAGGAACAAAGCAAGATTGGTAGCACAAGGATACACTCAAGTTGAAGGTCTTGACTTTGGTGAAACATATGCACCGGTTGCTAGATTGGAAGCAATTAGAATCTTGCTAGCTTATGCTTGCACACACAATATCAAGTTATATCAAATGGATGTGAAAAGTGCATTTCTCAATGGCTACATCAATGAGCTAGTGTATGTTGAGCAACCACCCGGTTTTAAAGATGAGAAGAAACCTAACCATGTCTACAAGTTGAAGAAGGCACTTTATGGCTTGAAACAAGCACCTAGAGCATGGTATGAGAGGTTCGAGGATTTCCTACTCTCTAAGGGGTTCAAAATGGGAAAGATTGACACCACTCTTTTTACCATGAAGATTGGAAATGATTTGTTTGTGATGCAAATATATGTTGATGATATCATCTTTGGATCAACAAATCAAGAATTTGGTGAAGAGTTTGGGAAAATGATGGCTAAAGAGTTTGAAATGTCCATGATTAGCGAGCTTAGCTACTTCCTTGGACTTCAAGTCAAACAAATGAAGAATGGCACATTTGTGAGTCAAGGCAAGTACATCAAGGACATGATCAAGAAGTTTGGCCTAGAAGATGCAAAGCCAATGAGCACACCTATGGGGACAAGTGGATCATTGGATAGTGATGCAAGTGGGAATATGGTTGATCAAAAGCAATATCGGTCTATGAATGGAAGTCTACTCTATATTACCGCATCAAGACCGGATGTCATGTTTAGTGTGTGTTTGTGTGCAAGATATCAATCATCTCCTAGAGAGAGTCATCTCAAAGCATGCAAGAGAATATTGAGATACTTAAAGAGCACATAAGATGTTCGATTGTGGTATCCTAAGGGGTCTAGTTTTGAGCTTATTGGATATTCAGACTCCGACTATGGAGGTTGCAAGATCAATAGGAAGACCACAAGTGGGACTTGCCAACTACTTGGAAAATCACTTGTTTCATGGTCCTCAAAGAAACAAAATAGTGTGGCACTATCTACCGCTGAAGCTGAATACATAAGTGCCGGTAGTTATTGTGCACAATTGCTATGGATGAAGGCAACTTTGAGTGACTTTGGATTCAACTTCAAGCAAGTACCATTGTATTGTGACAATGACAGTGCAATCAAGATGACCAACAATCTGGTTCAACATGCTAGAACCAAGCACATTGACATAAGACATCACTTCATAAGAGATCATCAATTGAAGGGTGACATTAGCATTGAGAGTGTGGGCACCGAAGATCAACTAGCCGACATATTCACCAAGCCACTTGATGAGAAGAGGTTTTGCAAGTTAAGGAATGAATTGAATATTCTTGACTTCTCCAACATGTGTTGATGCACCCCACATATATGACATGCCTCTACTTCAATATAGCAAGGTAAAATTGTTTGACATGGCATTCATACTATGCTAAGGACTTGTTTAGTGCATCTAGACATATGTGCATCCTATAGGATCATTCATTGAAAATCAAATGAATTTGATGTATGTGTGGCACCACTATAGATTTTTATGTTTATATGATCTAGTGGTGGCATATGACATGTTTGTGGGCTTGCAAACCTAGTGTTGAATCTAGAAAATAAGCTCATGATGTGTAATTCAATATGGTCAAGATAACCCTTATACTTTGTGAGGTGTGAAGAAGCTTGTCCTTGGTTCAAACCGAATTACATATTAAGGCAAGTGATCTAGATTGAACCATAATTTGATCTCACCTTTGATTGACTTGTTTTTCTCTACATATGCACCTTTTTGGTGATTGTTGACAAAGGGGGAGAAAAAGTCACAAAGAAGATGAGAAATAAGAAGCTCACATATAGGGGGAGCAAGCTCATGGACTATTTGTTGCATTTGTATGTGCACTAACGTGATGAAATGTTGCATTGCAAGTTTAAAATTCAATATTCATGTTTGTATGGTGTATGCTAGTAGTAATTCTTGAATGGTGAAATGAAGTACTAGCATGTATAGTTTTGTAGCTAGACATATATGGTTCTCAAGTGATGTTTTTATAAGTGGATCAAGAGCCTTTACTTTTAATGTTGATCTCACATGGTATCTTGAGATTTGATGAATGTCTAGTTACATGGATGCTAAGGATGGTATATTCGCACTCCGAATGGTATCATGCTTCAAAGGTCCATTCTATATACCATAGCATCATTTTGGTAATATTAACTCTCCCACAACTCATACTTATGCATATATGAATATATTGAACCAAACACATGAAGCACATATGTAGGGGGAGCTAATAATACCAAAACCGAATTTGAAGTGATTATCCAATTTTTCTTGTGATCAAATGCTTTGGACAAGCGATTCAAATTCATTATTGAATTTCTTTCATATCTTTGTGATGGTTGTCATCAATTACCAAAAAGGGGGAGATTGAAAGCCCATGTTTGGTTTTGGATAATTGATGACACACCAAGTTGCTAATGGTTATCTAAGTGGTGAATTAGATAAATAAGCAACACAATGTGACAAGGAGCTAGGTGGCACGGTGATAGCCACAAGATCACTTGGAGCATGGACATGGAGTACATGGTGTGATCAAGCTCGATGAAAAGAGAGAAGGACCGAAGTACGAGAGATCAAGGCAAAGGTATACTTGATAGGACTTTAGGTTTAGTGATCAAGACACCATAGAGGGTGTGATCACATTTAGGATAGATGGTCGACTATCAAGAGGGGTAGTCGCGTTTATCTGAAGTTGAAGTGCCACTAGGTTCAATCATGAGAGCATATGCATTAGAACTAGTGCACTAACCATCTAACCCTTGAGATTGTGCTTGAAAGGATGCTAACTCACGTACACAAGGGTTGAAATACTTGGAGTTGGATTACATGCACAAGGGTGAAGTGAGACGGTCACATTTTGCTGAGAAATACTGACCAGACGCTGTCCTAAAGAGGACAGGACGCTAGGTCCCTACGTCCGGTCAGTGGTGTGATCGCGCGGCTTGCTGGCTCACTCGCGCGGACGCTGGGAGCATCCTATCGAGGATGACGGGACGCGTCCGGTCATGATTCGGGGCACTCGGGAACTCTCTATAAATGACAGGACGATGTCAATTTATGACATCATCGCGTCCGTGTCTCTCTGACCGGCGCGTCCGGTCGACTATGGTGGCGTTGGCGAGATTGCGTGGCGCGGACGCTGGCTGCGTCCGGGTGGTCGGGACCGGTGTGTCCGGTCACCTGTTCGCGGCGCGCGGGGGCGCTAATAGGACGCTGCTCGTCCTCTGTTCAGCGTCTGCGTGTGTGTCCGGTCGGTGTCTATGGCGCGACGTCTGAACTCGACCATTGAAGATCGAATGATGTATATTCGAACGACGAGGACATGTGGACGGCCGGGAGTGATAGGACGCTGCTGAGCGTCTAATCGGCTCTCACCGGCGCGTCCGGTCTGGCCGTAACGGCTAGATCAAATTCTAGTCGTTGGGTCTTTTTGAGACGGTCTTATAAATATGCATTGGCCGGCTCTTGGGCGCATCTCTTGGCCATTTGACATATTCTA
>CBMN011745085.1:0-11793 GCA_000582825.1 Hordeum pubiflorum | reverse complement strand
TGAACAGTAAAATCAAAATAAAATGAAAAAAGTTTCAAAAAAAAACGATTTTTTTGTGTGTGAAACTTTAACAAATGTTTTGATAGCTCACAAAAGTTTCAAAATGTCATCTGGTCATGAAATTTTGCAAGCTATCAAAACATTTGTCAAAGTTTCAGACAAAAAAATTCAGAATTTTTTTTTTATTTTTTATATTTTTTCGATTTTACTGTTCACCCGATGTGAGCTCGGGATCATAACAGCCGCTTCCCACCTTCATTTTGTATTTTCAGACCAAGTCAACGCCTTCCCCTGCTCACGCCGAAGGTCACTAGACAATCTCTGAAAATGGAATGGCGTCTGTTCTCTTCTCATGGTACTGATCGAAGAAATGCTGTTGCTATCTACCTCAACAAGTTAACATTAATTAAGCAGGTTCAAATGGCAGCCTAAGCGAGTTAGATAGAGGATGCTACTCCACGGCATGGCGGTTCAACGGTCAAGATTTCACGCACCGGCTCCACTATTTCGGGATCTTGACGCGCGGGATGGGGTGGACAGATCATAGACAGGAGACGATTATTAAGAGCATCTTCAACAGCCGTACAAAAGTTTCGCGTCCAATAAAAGTTTTAGTAAGTCAATGTAGCATTTTTATTGCGCCCGAACGAACATTGGTTTAGCAAAAGCCCAAAAACGTGCACTCAAAAAAACGCGCAGTGAAAACTGTGAAGCGCGCGCCATCCGACGCCCCAAATTTACAGCTTTTGATAGCGTTTTTAGTGCATGCCTAAAACTTTACAGCGCGCGCAGTATTTTACAGCCTTTGCTGAAGCTGTCCGACGCCAGAAAAAAACAGATTTTTAGCGCGCGGAACTGTTTTTAGACGGCTGTTGACACATGAGATCTTCCTGTTTCCAGGCAACACCGGAACAAACCGACTAAAGAAACTCTGCCTGGCGCCAATACCAAGCCATCGCCAGCATGCGCACATACTATCACGACGGTCAATTCTGTCGGACCAGCAAACAAAACAAGGCAGAGGATCTGACCTGACCAGAACAACGTCGTGCCAACAAGGAATGTTTAGTATGACTAGACCAGAATTGCATCGACGATTTCCTACGGTTCATAAACTAGTTTTCCCGGGACACATGCTGGCTCGGGATTACGATGTGGATACATCATTAGTAGCAACAATCACCACATGGGTATAGGTGGCAAGGTGTCTCCAAAAATACAAAATATCTTCTCAGAAAAAGGTAACACCAATCCGTGGGGGGAATAGTTGGGGAAAGGAAATCTGTTGCAATGCAACTAGCAAGGAATCATTGCACGTGAAAAGTGAAAAAAATATGCCCGGATAAAAGAATACTTTTGCTGCAAAAAAGGAAATGCTCGGATACTACAGTGCTCGTTGCATGTGAACAGAGACTACCAAACAAAATGCTCACATAAATAATGTTCTGGTGTTCTCTTTCTCAAAAGAGACCTGTATACTCCTCGGAAAAGATAAAATAAGCTCTAAATGCTTTTCCAAAAGAAAGCTGTAGAAAAGGACTGTGGTTGTTAATTGTTAGATTAGATAAAGATAAAGAAACATGTAAAGTACCATATCTAGTAGCTTAAAATATTTCTCCATTTTTACTGTCCAAGTTATCTTGATAAATTTCAGTTGAAATGAACTGTAAAGCAAAGGAGTCAGAGATATTCCCATTTTCAAACTACAGCCAAACTTGGAAAATAAGAACGAAATTAGAACTAAAGCCTAAATCATATTCAGAGTTTCAATGTCCAGCTATGAACAGGTTAGAGATTCAACAAAATGTCATCCTATTCCAAATAAACTTGGCAATAGGCATGAGAAACCTCCGGATATGATTCTATTCCAAGGCTCTGCTCTCAACCAGAGCACCCTCTTCTGCATTTCCCCAAATAGCATCTTAGCATCTCAAATGCATAACTAATATGAACAAGAACTACCAAGAACAGGTTGCAAATTCAACGAGCATGGCCCAGATAAACTTGCCAATCAGAACGAAATGGAAACCAAAACATGCAGAAATATCAATCTCCAAAGACTCTGTTCTCAACCAGAGCACCCACTTCTGCATTTCTCCAAATCGTATCTCAGTGTCTAGCTACTATGAACAGGTTTCGAATTCAACAAAAAAAGGAAACCAGCGATGGCTACATCCATCCATGGCGGAAGACACTAGCAGTATCAAATCTGAAGAACTTCGACGAAACTAAGGAAAGAGCAAGTAAGTCAGTTCGGATACTCCAACAGCTTGATCTTGCCATTCTCTTCTTCTGAATCCTTGCGGTTGTCGAAGAACGAACGAGATGTGCAGTTGCAGTATCGAATTGGAACAAATTCTAAGGAACTAAGGGAAAAGGGGGAGCGGATTGGTTACTCCACGGACCCGATCTTGGCGACGTCTTCTTCCTGGCGGTCGTCGTCCCCCTCCTCCTCCCGCTCTGGCGGATCGTTCCAGTTGTCGAAGAAGGTGGCGATGAATGAGGAGCACTCCTCGGACCAGCTGCGGCGGTTGGCGGAGGCGCGCCACTGCTGATCGGTGATCATCTCCGGCGAGAGGCCCCAGCCCTCGAGCTCCTCCTTGGTGTGGTACATGAGGAGGCTGTACTCGCCGCCGGGCCCGAGCTGCATCACCCTGAACTCGCAGTTCTCGAAGTTGTTGAGGCGCTCGAACTGCTCCACGGTCCACTTGAACCACTTCATCATGAAGACGCGCGAGGTGAGGCCGTGCGAGACGATCACCAGGTTGGTCTCGCAGGTGGTGCTCGGATCCAGCCTCCCGTTGTCGATGTCCCTCCACAGCGACTCCAGGAAACCTGCATTGATATCGGCCGGTTCGGTTCATCGATCCATCGATCAGAGGCGGAGAAGACGAATCGGAAGGGGAATCGGAGCGGGCAGGGGGCTTACTGGCGACGCGGTCGAAGACGTCGGCGGCGGACTCGCCCTCGGGGAAGCGGAAGAAGAAGCGGCCGAAGCGCTCGCGGGTCTCCTTGATGGCGCGCATCCGCTCCTCGACCTGGAAGTTGCCGAAGTCCTGCTCGCGGACGCGGCACTCCTCGCGGGCGCCGATGACGCGGTCGCGCGGGAAGGCGGCGCCGATCCCGCGGAGGGTGGCCCGGGTGCGCTCGTAGGGGGAGACGTAGAAGTAGACCTTCCAGTTGGCGTCGGGGCCCCCGGAGGAGACGACGTCGAGGATGCCCCGGCCGGCGGCGCGCGCCTGCTCGACCCCGCGCGGCGTCAGTGGGATGCGGTAGTCCGGGGTGGTGGAGTAGGCCGACATGTCGAGGTTCCCCTGGCTCTCGCCGTGCCGCACCAGGATGATCCGCTTGGGCAGCCGCCGCGCGCACCCCGCCGCGTGCTGCCTCGACATCTCGCAGAAGGGGCAGGACTCCTTGCCGCCGCTGCCGCCTGGGCTCGCCGCCGTCTCGCGTGGTGAGGATGACATCGCTGGCGCCAGGGCGCGTGCCGGCTTATATAGAGGAGAGATGGGGGGAGGGGAGTGGGGGCCAGGAGGCAGGGAGGTAGTTGGGTGATGGAGGGCAACAAACTCTGTCAAGTTCGTTCTTGGCGCCGCGCGCTGATTGGTCCAGCTGGAACGCTGTCTCCCTCGCCTCGGCCCCGCTGGCCGACTTACGCTACAAGGAAATGTTAACAAACACTCCACACATACATCTCTTGTTACCGCAGGCCTGCAATGCTACTGCACCCCCTGCAATATATTTACAACAAATGGATTTCAAGATAAATTAGTATAAAAAACTTTCTTATATTATGAGACGGAGGGAGTAGTTTTTACTAGTACTAATACTAGGAGTTGATAAAAGTTACAATAGATAAAACGAATCTAAAAAATAATCGAACAAATGGTGAGGGTAATCCGGCCGCAACGCATTTTTACTCAGATGCCAGCGTTTCTTGTAATTACTCCACTTTTTAAGGTTAACCAAGCGCGATTGTAGAGTAGATAACTCGTTTTGCTTTATGGGGCGGTGCAAGCAAGCGACGGCACGTGATACGGCGCTTAGCGTATCGCAGTCGCGTCGCCACCGATTCCAATCCCATCCCATCGCCACCGCCGCGGCTGCTTTCGTTTCGTCTCCGTGAAGCATGTGCGGCGCACCGCGAAAATACGTACCCACACACATGGCCTGGCCTGGCCGCAATGTGAAACGGGAGCCAATGATCGGCGTCAGAAGCAGCCAAGCAGCTCCCTGCTCCACGAACGCGACCCTCCGCCTCTTCTGCATGCACGATGCAGCGCCTCCAGCTCCAGGTTGGTGCTTTTGTTCTGGATATGTATGGATGGATGGATGGATGATGCGTGCAGCGGTGTAGGGGTCGTGTCCTGGGACCTCACACGGCATCGACGCACGAAGCCCTGTTCAGACGCACGGCCAACACGGCTCAGGTGATCCGTGATCGGGCCGGCCCCATGCGCGAACACGTAGAGTGCATCTACTGCTACCACATGCTTCGAAGCTGCTGTAATCAATCACACACCACACACGCACAAGGCCTACGCATTCAGTGATCGACGGCCACGTATGCCCGGCCGGCCCCGCCCTAACACGGCATCAATACGTGCATGGGCAAGGTGAACAATGACACTATGAGAATCTATCTTGGAATGTGCAGGATAAGTAATAAAGGATGCAAACGGAATGTTATCGTAAAACTAGTAGCATGAACTGCTTTCAAGGTTTGTTTTCAGGAGGCAGGGTTGGTATCACTTGGAAGCAACCTAAAGCGTGCCAAATGCAAGCTCTCAAGTGGACCATGAAATGGCACTACTAGAAAGATCAGGTAAACAAGACTAGCCCTGAAAGCCTGGATAGAATCGACCAAAAGCGCAAACCTTGTATGCTAATTTGGATGAACATAAACACTGCCCGAGTAATAAATCAACTAAATGTGCGTCGTCTGAACCTGAACCTGAACGTGCTGTACACATTTTTACCATGCCCCTGAATAGCTTGTCAGGTTCCGTGTAATCATTCCAACCTCACAGTGAGGAATCGTGCAACTTCCTGGTGGTAATATGGGGCCGTTTTCTCAGGTAACTAGAGAGTGAAATTGGTTGCACGCAAGCAAAAAAAAGACATCAGCACCACCAAGGCCCAGGCACAACCAAGTCCAGCCGTGCAGCTCAAGGATACCTTCTCTTCTCAGAACCACATGCAACCCCCAAAAAGGTTGACACGCTAGCTCGTGGGAGCAAGTCCTCTCCCCCAAGGAAGAAGAACCTCTCATGTGGGGCTCCAAGGCACGGAACCGGATAAGAAGACCATCATGGGTCCAGCTCGCAACTGCATTGCGGTTTCAGCTCGCCTTTTCTCTGCCACATGTCTTTGACGTCCAGCTATCCGTCAGACAGATCTAGTAGATTTCGTGTTCTTTCAGACCGTCAACAGGGCACAAATGTTCTCCACATGTAGAAGATCATCTGGAGTCTGCGCATTCTCTGCATGTACGCCGATCTTCTGAAGTCTGAACAGACCTGACTGGACAGAGAGAAGAGAGGGACTGGACACGGAGAAGAGAGGGACTGGAACCAATGCCCCCAGGCGTCAGCGTCAGCACTGAAAATGTGATGGCTGTTGGTTTCAGTTCAGATAACCGACCAATCCCGGAATGAGCTTGTCCAAAACGAGGGAGGAAGAAACAAGGAGGAACCCACAGCTATGGGCCTATGGCCAATGGATCCCTACAAAGCTACCTGCCTGTGATTTGTACATGCTATGAATAGAACAGCTTACCTAACCTCGAGAGATCCACCGTTTTTTTCAACCCACAACTGACGCCCTGGATGAGTTCCATATTTGACAGAGTTTAGCGCAAATGTGGCTTAAACTTTTGGAAAGGTTGAAGAAAAACACTTGTGTGTTGTCTAATATTCGCCGGGAGGCTGAGACTTTTTGTTCAACAAACAGAGCATATATAATCCTAAGTACGAATTTTCATAGGTAATACTTCAGAATAGAATCAGCTAGCTGTGTTCTTCCCTGTTGGTAGTGGGGTAACCTTAAGGTAGATGGTACAAAACGAGCACTGCTATATCCGTCTACTGTAGTCCTGACTGGCTAGTACCGTATAATGCGCCTAATGCAGTTCATCATGACCTTTTCAATGGGCTGCTAATAGATCATAGTGCATGGCGGGTTGCGGTAACAAGCTGTCTCTTTGCCCCTCCCTATAAACGGATATAACCGAAATTTGAGATGGGCAGGCACTTTATCTGACTGGTTGTGCACTCAAATACAGAAAAATTGATAGTACGAGAAGAAAAGGACATTATGATTGGGCAAAAGGAGAAAAGGAAAAGATTCTTCCTCTCGGTGCTGAGCAATATCATCAAGTCAACAGTATTTAGCACTATCATCGTTGCTACTACAGAAGTAGAGGTGCCACAGCATATGTCAAAGCACAAGTCACTCTCAAGGAACAAATTAAGGTTATGCTACAGTTGCAAGGCGGAATATAACCTCAAAAGGTTCCCTTCATCAGCTGATTTTTGTGAGTTGTATGTCGAATTTACTGGCACCCACACAAGATCTTTATGTTAGCCACTCAAATCTGTGTGTGTTCCTAGTTGGATATTAGTTGGAACAATGTGACGTTCTCTGCACAACAGTAGGATATTGTTAAACCCTCATGTAGCCAAAACAGTTCCTTCCAAAAGGATAAAAACACGTCTCCATCATCCCCGTCATTCCCATCCCTCTTCTCTAGCCCACGATCTCACAGTTTCACATGTTACATGTTTATCAGATAGAAGTTTACAATGCTCTATGATTTAGCTTGACGGATTTCGCAACGTAGTTGAACTATCAATAGCTATTAATTAGCAGTTGGTGTCTCCACTGAGTTAATGATCTAGTTGTTAACCAATGTATATCTTTGGATTGTATGATAGCTATGATCCATCATTATGAGAACAGATAGATATACAGTTCATATAACAGCATACCAAAATGTAGCTGTTGTGCCAACAAAACCAAAATACAACTTCCCTTTTTATGCCCCAATTATTATCTAGTATCTACTTGTTTTCAATTGCAATTTTACAATATTTATTTTTCCTACCAACAGAAATTTAGAACTAGGTTTATCTGGTGAACTGTGCGGTAGGCAATTACACTTCCAACTACTTAAGTGGCAGAAGCTAAAAATGACACTACTTGTAATTTGTCAGTGCCCAGTCTGTAAAGGACAAAGGCTAAAAAGAAAAATCATTAACCATCCCTGTTATTATGTTTCAATCAATAAATGGCCCATTGGAGAATTAGTTTTACCTTCTGCAGAAAATTTCTCATGGGATGGTGATTGGCAGGTAAACAATAGAATATAATCACTCAAATGCATTGCTCACATTTTTAAGGGCTACTTCATTCAGATTGTTGACATCATGCAATGTTTGAAGTCTTTTTTTTTTGGAGTGCAATGTTTGAAATTACCAAAGGGTAAGCATCACAAGTATGGGCTAATGGGCTCATGGAAATCGTCAGCTCTAGATAACGATGTGCACAAAACAAATGGAGGCAAGTGAGCATACTGCAACAAAAAGTGATGGTATAAAAAACAAGATTTAGTGATTACCAGGAAGTGATCTTTCCTTATTTCCAATTCAATCAATTATATGAGCCTGAGAATCCGGCTGAAACAGAACAGGCATCACTCTTGTATAAATTCCTTAATCCATATGACGAGAGTATCTACACACAAAAATTAAGTAATAACAGTACCATTAACAGATGCAAAATAGTAGAGCAAGAATCTTCTCAATTGCACTATGCATCGTAACACTAAGTCACAACTTATTTTCCATCTTTCAAACTAAAGAAATAAGAATTCACACGTATTTTCCTTTGTAATATATACAAAATGGGTCAATGGGTGGGCCACTGAGAAATAAGGGCAACTCTAACGCGGATCAGCAAACTGGACACACCAAACATCTGCGGACCGTCCGGGAACACCGATAGGGGAGCCAGCCATCCAACCCTATGCACCAAATGCCCGCCCCTGTTTTTTTAGCCGGTCATCATGCTTGCTTCAAAGTAAACAACAATAACGTCAAAAAGAATCTCATTGGCGTTTGGCTGAAGCACTTGCCAGGCGTGGTGTACGCCATGGGCGGCGTAGGCAGGGCCTTTGGATCCGGGGTGAAACAGCGGCGTAGTCCAAGGCGGGCAGGTGTGTGGGTGGGGCGGCGGATGTTTAGCAAGGCCTGGGCGGCGGCCAGGGTGGTAGAGCGACGGCGGCGGACTGGGAGGATGTGAATACAGAGGAAGGGGGAGGGATGGAGTGGGGTGAAAGTGGGGTAGGAGAGGGGATTTGGGTAGGCCAAGGGTGTCGGAGGCCTATGTGGCGGAGGTAGACCTGGGCATGGGCAGCTTGGCCCGGACGGCCCAACCCGAAAATCCTAGGCCGGGTCGGGCCTGATCGTGCCATCGGGACGGGCTCGGGCCTGGAAAGTGAGCCCGACGGGCAGACTGGGCCAGGCTCAGGCTTGCAAAAAACTAATTTTTAGCCGTGGTCGGGCCGGGCCGACCAGGCTTTGTCGGGCTTTTCCGGGCTCGGCCCCGATTTATTAGGCCCGGCGGTTGGACTGGGCCAGGCTCGGGCCTGAGTTTTTCAGTTCAGGCTTTCTCAAGCCCGGCCCGAAACCCGGCCCGGCCCGGGGTATGCCCAGGTTAAGGTTTAGGCGGAGGTCCCGACTCCCGCAAACCTCCCACGAGTTTGTGTCAGGTTTATGGGATTTCAGACGCCCAAACGTGTCCGCAGACGTTTAATGCACCGTGTTGGATGGCAAAAAATGTCCGAACGCCCCGGTCCGGACGTTTAGGGGCGGTTTGGTGATTCGCGTTGATGTTGCCATAAGTAACTGTTTTTTACTACTTTGGGCTTTTTGTACACCTTTTTTCATATAGACTGCTATGAATTTCACAAGCAGAAGTAAAAGCTGGAAACGTAAAAAGATAACTAAATAGAGGATGTAATCAAGATAATTCTTTCGTTTTCTATGCTCGATAAAAGTGTTGTGGGCAACTAAACTTGTTTACCATGACAATGTTGTGGGGAGTATACATTATCAGTCAGATTTAGCAAACAAAATTATCTTTCTAGGGCATGTGTGAATGCTTAGAGTGCGGCCGCTTGGCTTGAGGGAGCCTGGAAATTTTGAAAAAATAGAAAATCCCTCCAAATTATTTGGAAAAAATCCAGCATGATATATATGTGGCCTCCGTATCTACAAATATCATTAGAAATATTTTAAACCATGGGTTACAAAAAATAAATATGTGTGAATATGTAATAATCCCTTCGTTCCATAATATATAGCGTGTATATTTCTTGAAAATTGAAACGTTGTAGAGTTTGACCATGTTTATTGAGAAAAATATCAACATAGAAAATATCAAATAAGTACAATATAAAACTACACCTAATGATATTTTTTTAGTATTGTAGATGTAAATATTCCCACAAACTTGTTCAAAGTTTGATTTTTGAAAATATCTATATGCACTGCATTATGAAACGGAGGGTGTAGCAAATAGTACACATGTTAAGATGCACATGTTTGTAGCCCAATTTACATGCATGTGGTGAGCATCTACATTTGAAAACAAAATCAGAATTTTTGAAGCTCCAAACTGTGTTTACCTATTTATTTTTATTGAAAAACCAGGCTGAGAGCCCAGGATCCATTTTTTTTGTTTCCTTAGGTGAGTATGGCTATTGAGAAATGCCATCATTCATGGCGATAAAGAGACAACGATTGATTTCCTTTGTGGAGGACAAAGTTGGTAAGGTGTCCTTTTCAAACACTGACACAATGTCAATTCCAACTATGCTAGCGATACAAATAGAGTTATTTCCCAGGTGACAAGAAGTGGAAAACTGAGACATCCATATTCCCCTTAAATAGGCAATGCGTCCCTATGCCTCCATCTCTGCTGCACCTTCCACCAATTCAGCAATGTGATATTGCCAATCTCAGTAACCTTTTTAAGTCAAGAATGTGAAGCGTAGCCCAGCTTAGCCATGCATTCCAAATCCGTAATCCACGAGCCAAACCCCTCAACGAGCAACACCATCAGATCCACTCAGGGGGGCACAAAACCAGCACCAGCTCTGCAATCCCGCACCATCCGATCCCCTCCTCAACGAGACCCCATTTCCCACCTCCCGTCCGTCCAATCAAATCCGCCCCAGCTCGCGGGCGAACAACGAACAAAGAGGACGAGAAATTCCACCCGAATCGGCAATGGAACCCTCAAACAAACCAGCACCAGCCACCAAACTGAAGCCTAAAGGTCAACCAAGCAGGCTATAGCGCGAGGCAGAGGACCGGACAACTCCACCACGAAATCGCGGATTGCGCCCGAACCACACATAAATCGGAGCATCTAGGGAGAGAGGAAGAGCCCGCATCGCACGTACCTCGTGGCCGTGGCGTGGTCCGGCGGCTCCTCCGTCGCGCGGAGGAGGAGGGGGGAGGGGAGGGAGGAAAGGCGCCTCTGCTCGTGAGAGGTCCAGAAAGGCGGAAGAGAGAGAGAGGGGGGGGGTTGAACAAAGAATTGGAGGGCATTATTTTTCTCTCTCTGCTTTTAAACTGTCCGGCTGGCGGGTGGGGCGCGTCAGCACCGTGCGTTTGGCCGCGAAACAAGACTTTTTCTTCGGGGGAGGAAGAGGGAGATCGCCTTCTCGATGTCATGTGGGCCCGCCACGCGTCACCGGATCTCTGTGGGTGCGGGGTCGGTGGTTTCCGTCCCCACGAGGTGGGTCGTACGCGCTAGGGGGCGGCTAGGATCTTCCGAACGAGAACGTCCTGCTTTTTTCTTTTGTTCCATAGAAAATGCAACGGCCAAGTTCCAGAGAGGGCTCGAACATAGCCCGATTTTAAATTAATAATAAAGTCATCAGCCGGTCAGAATTACATAGAGACACATTACAGAGAGAAGGAAACAAAGCAGAGCAGAACGGCTCAAAAGCAGCAGCAGACATTGTTGCCAACGACCACCGCACAGCCAAACGCCCAGACAACAGCAACACAAGGTCTGTCTCTGCTGTCGCAAAGGGCCACCACCCTTTCACCGGGGCTTGACGGGTGCCGCACCGGCGGCCGAGAGAGAGGTTCCACAAGAACCCAGACCAAGGCGCCGAGCAATCATAGGGAAACAGCAGAGGCAGACCCACAAGCACCAAAGCCCAACCAATAGAGTACCGTGCTGGTAGCCGCAAGACAGGGCGTGGGTTGCGAGGCGTCGAACGAAGGTGAAGATCCACAGAGAAGGCCGAAGAATGGGCGGGGCCATGCGGTGGTCAAGGATTGGAATCGCTGGTGCCCAAGGCTCCCACTAGACAGTGTACCGCCGGCGCCGGAAAAAGGGACACCGATCCCCTCGCACAACCGCACCGATGGTAGGAACCCTCCGCAACCGAGACGACGTAGGTTGCCGCTGGGAAGACCAGGCCGCCTCACACCGTCAATGAGCCAACAACAGCTCCACCCCCACACGAGCAATCCTCGAAAGATGCCTTCAAGAAGGAGGCGCGGACCGGATGTTTCCGTCATCCAAGCAAGGGGAGGGCAGGTATTCAGCTATGCTCGAGGGAGGGTGGGAGGGGATATACCACTCCAAAGCCTCCAGGAAGGAAAACGGAACCCGAAGGCGTCGCCTTTGGTGTGGCCGCCGCGTCGGCTAGGCGTTTCCCCCGGAATCACGCCCAACCGCCAGATCCGTCCGTCCGGACCCCCAAGACGA
>CBMN011745074.1:0-11349 GCA_000582825.1 Hordeum pubiflorum | reverse complement strand
ATACTTGTGGGTCATCATACCTCATCTAGCCCAGTGTAGACACTTGATGGATGGTTGTCACCCTAGTCGACTTTGGCACCCCCGCTGAAGACTAGGAGGGCAGAGCATGAGACCTGTTGATCATGTATGTGGTGTTGTAGTACCGTCTCTGTTTTCAGTGTTGTAAGTTTGGATGTGCTCAGTTTATCTACCTTTCAAGTCTAGTCGTCCTCTGTTTATTTTTGTTTTAATTCGAACTACTTCTTTCTGAGTTGGTGTATGAACTTTGGTTTTGTTATGATAATGGAGCCGGAAATTTAAAGCAATGGCCTCAAAGTGACTAAACAAAGTCAAATTTATGAGATTAAACAGAAAATCAAGGATGGGTGTGTATTTATTTTTATACATAATTCGTAAAGCCCAAAGGATGAAGTAATAATGGAAAAGTTTGGCATATTTTCATGGATAGCTGATAGACTATGCGAAAAAGACACATGCCCTACAAGATTTTCATAAGTCTAGGTTGATGTTGCTAGCCATCTAACCTGATATCGATTCATTGCACACACAAGAAAATCTAAGCATGGAGCATCGGCTTTGACATAACAAAATCTCGGACGACTTAATTAGATCTTGAAAACTCATAATTAGTTCAGAAAGTCTCATTAATAAACTCATTGGGCATTTTTTTAATTAACTCGAATGGTTACTGAAATATATACTCCTTGCAACTACTGTAAACTTAGATCAACTACATTCTCTTCAAGGTGAAAACTCAAGATCTAACCTCCGTTGTTGGATCTGGCAACGACGACGCTCGCGCGCCGTCTTCTTTTTTTCGCGAATACGCGAAGCTTGCATATCATTTCACTGATAGAAGGAATAGAATGAGCACAGTGAGGGTAGAACACATGACACGAACGCAGGCATGCGTGAACATGGTGCCCGGAGCAGAAAGACAAGGGATACTCAGCCCGAACAAAGGATACAACACAGCTAAATCTACCAAGCCCGAACCAAGAGCGGCGAAACGAAACCAACAATAAGTCCGACATCACTAAAGCCAACCTCAGGGACACCGCGAGCGAGCAAAATGGCGCCTTCAAGAAGGATGCGCGTCGTCTTCTTGAAGGCATCGTTGTTGAAGCATTTTCTCCATGGTCGGGTGTTGTTATTAGTTGTGGTTGGTGTTGATGGTTGTTGCTACATGTTGTAGTTCGCTTCCACGGGGCATTTGGGTCATGTTTGTTATTTTATTTTTTTCTATCATTTTATGTTCGCGTGTTGGTGTTGGTTGTGTGCATCATAATCATGCAGAGACCGGGTGATGATTGTAATGTATGGGTGCGACATTAGAATTTGTTGAAAAGCATCTTTTATTAATAAAAATGTATAGCTGCTGTGTAAGTTTAGATCAGCTCCCCGGTCAATAAGAATCGGATCCAACTACTTGCCATCATAGTTCCACGCTTCTCTCCATGCATTTGCCCCCCATGGTCGATGGGCAAATGGTTTTTTGTCCACACAAACCGCAACAGCGTGCCGATCCTGTGGTACGGTGTTGTACTGCAGGAACCCGAAGAAGTTGAAAAACTTGCGAGCGGCGAATGTACGTAGGTTTGAACGAATTTGTCTTGTCCCCGGGAGAAATCTCCCGAGTTCCAACGGGGTCAATGCCGTGGATACGCCGAACATATGCATGCTGCTACGTACTGATCCCACCACTGTACGTACTACCCGGCCGGTCCGTGGTTATCCGTCGGCACCACCCCATGTCTCTCGGGCCAGAACATGCATGCTAACCTAGTACCAATTTAAAACCAGCTAAACCCACCTAGCAGTGCATCAAAAGCACTAGAAGAATATTGCGTACACTAGATCTTGTTCCTGTGACCGGGCATACATCGGAGATCATGTATTCTTTTGAGGCCAAACTTAGTTCGACCGCCGTAACGCACAAGGAGAAGGGAATAATGTTGGCCCTGAACTGTGCAAGGCCGTACGAACAGTGGCTAGCTCGCCGGTTTGCACTAGTTTTTTTTAGCTTTTGGCGTGAGCAAGGACCCCACTGTCCCCTCCCTGATGATGATGATCATACCGTGCCGCTTATCTTAAGACATGTTGGGCGTACTGTAAGAGTAGAAGCCAGTCCAGATAATTGGGAGGTAGGGTAGGTGCATTGCCAGGGCCAGCCAGGTGCCCAGGTGCAGGTGGGCGTGGGAGTTTGGGGGGCGTTGGAACTTGGCCAGGGGGCCGGCCGGGCCATGCATCATGTACATAGGCGTATCATATGGCCAGGGGGGCGCAGCTGAGTGGAAGATCTCGCCGCGCGGCGCCAGCTTTGACCAGATGCCTGGGGTGTTCAAAGCCCAGGCCCCAGTCACGCACGCACGCACGAAAGGTGGCGCAGTACGTGTAACTCACACTCAGACGGAGCACGTACAGCATGCCGTCACCTGGCCTGAATTTTACACATAGCAAGACTCAGCAAACTAGTTGGCGGCCGGTGTGTATATTAATTTGCAGATTAAGTAGGTACGCTTTTTTTTAATACAGTACAGACGTAAACGCTCGTATATATGCGTATACACTCACGCATATGAACGCACACACGTATATCCTACCTTTATTAGCACCTTCAAGAGACTGAGTCGGCATATCATCTTGAGATTTATGAAGTCATCGTAGGCGCCTCGTCATCGATAGAAACGTCTCCTTTCACTGAATGCGCATCGCCAGAAATCATAAAATAAAAACAGAAATAATACAAACACTAGGACTTGAACTCTGATGAATTGGGACGAGGATACATTTTTTCGTCACGCTCCGTTAGCATGCAATGCATGCATGCGCGCGAAGGGAGCAGCAATATGCTTCACCAACAGGTTCGGAGGGAAGGCGTGCATGCTGCATGCATGCAGTCAAAAAGGTCCATCCATCAAATCTCAAGAGAGAATATGCATCCTTCCCATGTCTACAGCGCTAGTTTTAGCTTCCATGCCGAAAGGGGATGCATGCATGGATCGTGCAACGCCGGACGAGGTAGGGAGGAAGAAAGCGGCATTGCTTTTCACGGTCGTTGCACTGTGCCACTTGGCTCAAGGCGTCGACCCGCGCCGCTCGCCTTTTTCACGCGCGCCGGACTGGACGTCAGATCCAGGGGCCTCGTGCCCGTGGGGCAGGCAGGACATGATCGTCGATGGTGCGCTGCCAATTATCCACACTTGACTAATCAACGTAACACCATTACACCAAAGCAGCAGAGATCGCATACAAGAAACAGTTTTACTGTTTCACATGAACTAAAGAAGTAGATTTGTGAAAGTGTGAAGTGACGAGAAGAAGAATATTCATCGCATAGAAGAAGATGACCATCCTATATCTACGAATATTGATTGAGAAATCTCTAGTTATCTTTAAGTTAGTTACGCCTGTACGAAATCATAGACCAAGATAAAATAATCAGCTTGACAGGTTGATATAGCTTCTTTCTTTTTTTGCGTGGTTGAGCCTACAAATTAGTTGTATGTCCCTACCCCACGCCAAGAACACGAAACTCCACCATTGCCTTGGCATCGTGTCAACGCAATATCAGACTCAACGCATGCTTGCCTTTGCCAGCACACATCGTTGTTGCACATGCTTCAGTCCATGGTTGCCTGTCGTTGCTGCCCTCATCGCCCACATTCACTTGGATACTCACGCGTTGCTAGAAGTTGATTGCGCTTTAGAAGAAAAAAAGATTGACTACCGTCTAGAAAATACACATACTGTGGAGGTGGTTAATCGTATAGTCTACCTCCAATTCATACTATAGTAGGTGTAGATTTATTTATTTTCTGAAAAAAACTTCTAATACATCCATTAACTGTCAAGGCAGTACAATTGTACAAAGAACAACAGAAGCACTAACAGAAATTACATCCGGATCCATAATTTATCAACTTTTTTTTAGAAAAGGAGGATTACCTCCAGCCTCTGCATCAATATGATGCATGTGACCCCTTTATTAATGAAAGCAATAAAATAGTCTGCGGTTCCAAACAAGCTCATAAGGAGCTGCAAAACAATCCATGAAAAAAAGATGCCATGACCGACGAAAATAGGACTAGATGCCTAACCATCTATCCTATTACTGGACTGCCATCCAAACCGATAGATATCCTGAGCTACCATCTCCCACCGGGTAGACCCAGTAACCAAAGGCTCCCTGGTTTCCACAGAAGTGAGTAATGACCATGTACGGATCAACGCCGATGCCCCCTGCAAAAAATTTATACGTGTTTGTCTGTTAAAAACCATGTCATTCCTGCAGTTCCATATAGCCCAAAGTAAAGCACGTACTCCTGTACGAATATGCCTCGCAGTGATTATGTCAACTCAAACAACGTGTGAATGCTATCTGGAGGTATGATATTAAAGGCTATATGAACTGTTAGCCACAATTTTTTCGCTAGCGGACATTGGAGAAAAAGGTGTTTGATAGTTTCGTCATGATCACAAAAGCTACATCGTTTACTTCCCTCCCAATTGCGCTTTGCCAAATTATCCTTAGTAAGATTCATCTCCTTGTGAACAAACCACATGAATACTTTGATTCGTAAGGGTACTTTGACCTTCCAAACATGGATCGAATTGGGGATTGGTCCAGTATCAATAAGGTTCAAATACATCGATTTCACTGAAAAGATGTCATTTGAGGTTCTAATTTCGAATATAATTTGCCGACATGGAATTTTGGGCACGAAGTCAATCATCAGGTGATCCTTCCCTCCAGAGTCTCCCTTCTTGTTCATGACCATTCCTCTGTTGACAAAACGTGACACGATCATTACCACTTGATGACATGAAAACGTGGGTAGTACGACCCAATAAATCAGCGGAACATTGATGGATGACGCCAGTGAAGCGGTTAGCTCTCGACGGGTCGCCAGCTCGGGGAGCCCAGGTGCTCGACCCAGTTCCGGCAGCGGCAGGTACGTACGCACAAGGCGTCGTGGTCGAGCGCGTGATCCTGTCGACCGGTCGCCACGCGCGCGATCGAACCGGAACAGCGACCGTTCGTGGCCGATCGCAACGGCGGCTCGATCCGTTGCGATCCCCGGCGGGTCCCCGTTGCCGGCCGCGATCGATCTGTTCGACGACTTGGGCATGCACGGTACAACAAACGACCCACGGCGCCGATCGGTAGCGATCGCTCACCGGCCGGCGGCTAAGCTGTACGTAGTCACGACGCTGCAGGATACTCCGGCCGGGTACGGGTGGCCAGCGGCGTCGCCACCATGACTGTTGCGGCGCCGACCGCCAGAGAGAAGGTGTCGGGAGGGCGTGCAGGGCACCGTTCGTCGGGTGTAGTACGTGTCGTTTGCCTGGCTGGAAATGGCACGGCGGCCCTGCCCAGAAGTGTTCGCCGGAAACGTGGATGAGGCTCTCTTTCTTTTCCCATTTCTCCAGGGCCCAAGAACTGCGCACACGATCTACCGCACCTGCACGGACGTACGGGCGACGGCGACGCGATCGCGGCATTGGTCGCGCGGCGCGCACCTCTCGATCGCGGCCGGCCCACGGCGCTGGCGCACGCCGTCCTGTCGCAGCCGCGGTTGCCATCCGCGGCGACGGGGCCTGTCGTCGACATGTCTCCGGCCAGCGACGTGCCGCCATTGCCGTCTTGCTCGCTCCACGCCTCCACCTCAGTACGTACGGTCCCCGCCCGGACGGCTCCAGCACGTACGTACGTGCCAGCTGGAGCGATGGGACGGCACGGCACGTACGGCTCCAGACGCCGCGCGGCCGCCTGGCCTGACGCGCCGTACATGCACGCAGCTGGGGTCTGATCTCCTTGCACCCACACCAACCACCTGCACGCCGCGGTCAGACCGACCGACCGTGCCCATCGCCCGTCGGTACGTGTTAGCTGCCGCGTACAGTATGCAGTAGCGCCGACGTATACATCGCTGCGTACATGCATGCACGTCGTCCGTAGATACCTGTCCCGGCAACGTCGCTGTACCAGGCCGGCCGGCCAACAGAGACAAAAGAAAGCAGTGCTGCCGGCCGGTGTGTACGCGTCCGTAGACATGCGATGCACGTACACACCATGTAGCCATGTAGTGTACGGGGGGCGTGGGAGACGGCAGGAATAGCCATGCCGGTGAGGCTGTCGGCTACCAGCCTCTCCTCCTGTATGGATGGATAAGCAACATGGCGAATCGCATTAGTCTCACATGGAACATACGCGAGGATGCATGCATGGACTACAGGTGAGCAAATTGTCTACGGAGATCAACGACGCTTATTAATTGTCACGGCCCAGCATGATCATCGTTGTCTCAAGTTCTCACATTGAAAGGTAGGTACAGCCGTACACGGCGTACAGGCATCACAGTTTGAGACTAGACATGTAACCAAAGAAGAGTTAAAGTACGTCATGCTGGGCTCCGGTCACAGATTTTTCTTTCTTCTTCTTTCTTTGAGGATTTTGAGCAGGGAGGTGGAAAACATGCATATGTCATCTTCTCACGAAGGCTGCAGCTTCGTTACTTGAGAATCATCATCGATCCCCTCGTTTGCAAGTACAACTTCAGTGACTCACTGACTCCACTCCAACACAGGGAATTGCCACATAAGATGGGGAACATTCATTTCTGCTATACACAAGTGTAAAAACACTAGTGAAAATGTAACCCGCATTGGGGAAAAAAATTGTTGCATGTGATACAAAACTCCAGTCACAGGTTTTCCAAGGTTTAAGTAAGTCTAGTTTGTGTTTTTCCTGCTGAAAACCTGAAGGGCCGAGTGCTCTGGCAATTTTTATAAGAGAATTGATCCGGTCGAAAACCTCGCAAACAACGGCAAGAGCCTGCCGCCCACACAAGACAAGACCAATGCAAGACAAACAACAATTCCGGTGCGGCCGCCCCGACATTCACCGGTTGTAAAACATGCATCTATCTTCTCATGGAAGCTGCCACTAGCCCCTGAAAAGAAGAACGGCCATGAAACAACCTGCCAATCATAGGTGGTCTCCTCCCCCAAGTGAGTTTCTGAAAATTAAATCTGATGGATCCTTTCATGAAGCAACAAGCACAGGCGGATGGGGTTTCATAATTCGAAATGAACTAGGCGATTTGATAGCTGCAGGAGCGGGAAGACTGAAGCATTTATTAAATGCCCTCCATGCTGAAGCACTAGCTCTGTTGTATGATGTTAATGTTGCATCTAGAATTGGATGCAACCGAATCATCCTGGAGACTGATTCTACGGTGCTGAAGCAAGCCGTTTCAACTGAAACTTACAATTTACCAGAACTGGGAGCTCTTTTCCAGGAAATAAAGCACCAGTTAAGAGTTTCCATTGATGATGTAAAACTGAATGTTTGTTCAAGAATATGTAATGTAGCTGCGCACACCTTAGCTGCGCAGGGAACTGGTTTAGGGAATGGCAATTTCAACATTTGGGTTGACCATTTCCCTGAATTTGTAACAAACCTTGTAGCTGGTGACAATGCGGGCATGGTTTAGGTAATGGAATACTTGTTGTTCTTTTCAAAAAAAAAAAAAACTGCCACTAGCCCAGAATAATATCGACCCCAATTCCCATCACAGGGAATTATCGGTGTACAGTATCCTCTTGGTGCAGTCATGATCTTGCCCCTTTCACTAGATCGGCAGACACCCTTCACCCAGGAGCCTGTTGCCTATATTTGCTAGTCTCAATGCTGTACCAAAATACGACCTGACGCAAGTGATAGTTTGCTTCATTTCTACAAGTGACAGCAGCATTCATGACCCTGTCCAGATGGGCCAAATATGCTCACATATATCTGTTGGTACCTCCGTACCTGGTACGTGGTCGACTCTCAGGCCATCCCAAAACTCTAATCAAGATAATAAATTACTGGGTAACAATTTAATTGACCCTGAGGGCTGAGGCCAACAGCATGTACAATCCATAATTAGTCAGAACTTAACAAGTTCTTTCTCGCGCGAGCTTGTACCATTTACTATAGTACGATAAAAACAATTACAAATCAATGCTTTGGATGAAACTACAGATGAAGATAAAAAAAAAAAGTTCAAGGTATCTTCATAACCTACAAGATACAAATCGTTCCAAATAACAAGTCAGTGGTGCTTGTGCAATTCCATGTGACATTTTGAACTTACACTAAGGTTACATGGACAGTCCTGTCTGAATTACTTATATCTGTGGTTCCATAAGAAATTTAACTGGGAGTAGCAAGCTCTGACACCAGGGTCAAATACTCAAATTCCACTTGCTCTATGGTGGTCACAAACTGCAAACATGTTCGAGCACATGCTGATCTATGGATCAATAAGGACTCCTGCTTCGAAATCTAGTTGACCATTTGACGATGCATTTTTTATCGGCAGCATGTTAAGGAAGAAGATCTTGTATGTATTGTTCAACTGTTCGCTAGCCAAAGAAATTAATCCGTGTTTTTATACAACAGTTGTCCCTCGCCCACACTGAGGAAATTCCCAGTAGGCAACCACTGATACCTGGATCTCCTCAGGACTAGTTTCATCTAACTAGTTTGAGGCAAACTCCTCTCAGGTTGGGACAGTTACCCCTCATACAAAGTTAATACAGTTTATCACCCATTCCAACAGTTTAAAGATTGTTTCAGATTAAGCATAAAGTTCTAAAATACCCGAGAAAAGGTTCTCAACCAAATAAGCTGCGAACCTTTTGTTACCTAGCTGATTTGTCCAAGTTCTAGGCAAGTTCATGGTGTACTGCTATCCAAACCCTATAACAAAAACATTGCTATCCAAACCCTATAACAGAAATGAATAGGAAACTGATAAAAGTGACCCTGAGATCTGGGTACAACCCATGGTTTTAAGCTTCTGACCATATGCACATAAATGCAGAGGCAAGAGACAATGCATTTGAAACCCAATTGGTATCAGAAATATAATATGGCGAACAAGAAGATTGCGCTGGATTGAGAGATACTCACAGGAAACACAGAACAATACGTCCCTCTCAAGCTGACTATTATACTACCCATTCATCAAATTAGATTTGGTTAGCTTACAGTCTGCTGAGATCTGAAAGTGAACTATAGAAAAGCTTAAGATTATTTTCTATTACAAGTTTAAATGAAGAGAGGGACAATTTTTCCCGTTTGGTCTCAAAATATTTTTTGCTCAAGGTTATACTCCTAAGGAAGATAAGCACAAGAACAATAGATAAAGTGCAATCTGAACTAGAGAAAGATGTTTAAGAAGCTATATATATGACCATTTCATTTTGAATCAAGCTGGATGAAAAGTCAATCTGAAAACAATTGTTACATCAATGACAAGGACATTGAATGAATAAAGAACTGGATGCGTTGTCTGTAATGCAACAATAATACAAGCATAGCATAGTACTGGAATCAAGATTCAAAGGAATGGAAACTTCACTCGATACCAGAACTGTTGAGTACATTTACCTGTAATTTGTATAAACAGCTCATGCTCCTTCCAGGCATGGCCTGCTGCTATTCTAAGCTTTTGTTGTGACATGAGATTTCCGGCGCATACTTCCACGGACCATGGTTTCCTCAGACAATAGCCCCGTGAGAATATGAGAAAGACCACTATAACTGGTTTCATTTCACTTCAATGTAGAATGTACTATCGAATGTCCATTCAAGACAAGGCAGTTTGCCTTGAAAGGCATTATGCTTCAGGTGATCGGAATGATCATATGATAAAACTATGGAGAAAAGGGACTCATCTAAAACTGTACTGCTAATCTTCCTGTCCAGCTCTCAGAATACACCATGAAGCAGGCTAACAGCCCAACTCAGTCCATCAACTTGCGCAACAGCTTGACAGGCTTTCCAGCAACACATCAGCAAGCAAATTGTGTGCAAAACATCTGAGCCAAGTCCCTTCACTTCCGCATATTTTTCCAGGGAACAGCTGCATGAAAGTTGACAGGAAATGCAACATCACCCATTCTATTTTTCCTTCAGCGTCAAGCGCACAAACTCACGCCTCATTGTGACATCATTGTTTTAGTCACACTCTCATCCAATGACAACCAGTGGATAGATGAACATGCTAGCATCAGTTTTGCTGTCTAGCTAACAGAATTCAGAACACGCCACTCAAGGCATTATCACTGTCAGACTCTGCTCCTGGCAATTGAGTACCTAGCTCTTTCCTCGGCTTGGGTGAGAGCCCCTTCGCGAGCATCTCCTTGTCATACTTCCTAGCCAAATCTACCATTCCCTTTTCCAGCAATGCATCAATGAGTGTGTTGTATGCAAATGCATCCGGGCTGAGCCCTTGCTCCTCCATTGTCTTCCACACAAAGAACACGGGGCGAAGGAAACCCCAGCGCCCGAACCTCTTTATGAGCATGACATATGTGTCCATCCTCGGCCGGCAGCCCCTCTGGAGCATTTTCTCAAACAGCGCAAGGACCTCCTGCGGGCGGCTCAGGTACTGGAAGAAGCAATGGTAAGTGAGCTCATTGGGCTCGCACCCGGCCTTGTGCATCTGTTGCACAAACGCATAGCCTTCCTTGAACCTCCCTTCCTTGCACAACAGCTTGACGATCGTGTTGAAAGTGGCAGTATTCGGCCTGCAACCAGCCTCAACCATCTGCCTGTACATCCGAACGGCGAAATCGACGCCCTCCGCGAGCCCGACGGCGTGGATCGCGGTGTTGTACGCGACGATGTCGACCGGAAGGCGCTTCTGCTTCATCTCCTTGAACAGCTTGACGGCCTTCCAGGGCTTCCCTGACTTGGCGAGGGCGTCCATGTAGATGGAGTAGGAGTGGAGGTCCTTGGCGACGCCGCGGGCGTCCATGTCGAGCCAGTGCTGACGGAGGCGCGCCCAGGCGCGCGCCTTGGCCCAGCCGCGGAGGAGCAGGTTGTGGGTCTTGGTCCCCGGCGGGAAGGGCGGCGGGGCGGCCCTGCCGAGGCAGAGGTGGTGGGCCTCGTCGACGCGGCGGTGGTCGCAGAGCGCGTCTACGAGGAGGTGGAAGGAGGCCTCGTCCCGCAGGCCGACGGAGGCGGCGGTGGACTCGAAGGCCCGGACGGCGTCGTCGACGAGGTTGGCGGCGGCGAGCCGGTTGAGGAGCGCGCGGAGGGCCGGGCGGAGGAAGGCGGGGTCCGAGGGGTCGTGGTGGGCGAGGAGCAGGGCCGTGGCCTGCGGGAACTCGAAGTGCTTGCCGAGGATGTCGACGGCGCGGGAGAGGGTCGACGGGGTCGGCGGCAGGTTGCCGCCGCCAGGGGAGGCGGACCAGTGGAAGAAATCGAGCGCGCGGCGCCAGTCGTTGGTGTAGAGCGAGAGCGTCTCCTGCACCGCCGCCGCGTCGAGAGGGGCGGGCGGCGCGGCC
>CBMN011745060.1:0-13876 GCA_000582825.1 Hordeum pubiflorum | reverse complement strand
ATATGAATCAATTTATAACATTACCTAAAGTATTTGATATGCTTATTATTCTAACGGATCTCACGATGTTTTGTTGAGTTTTGTGCGCTAAAGTTTTCAAGTTTTGGGTGAGAGAACGATGGATTAAGGAATAAGGAGCGGCATGACCCTAAGCTTGGGGATGACCAAGGCACACCAAGATAATATTCGAAGGAGGCCGAGAGGAACGACGCCGGCGATGGCTTCAGTGTAGCGGGACATGGGAGAGAATGCAGAGAGGAACGACGACCACGCGAGTGTAGTTGGGGAGAGAAGGTTGAGAGGAACGACACCGACGGTGGCGCTAGTGCAACAGCACGTGGGGGAGGAGGCCAAGAGGAGCGACGCCGACGGTGACGCCGATGAGAGGAGACCAAGATTAAGGAGTGTCATTAACAAAATTGAACATTTACGGTCGACGAAACTAAAAACTGATCGCCAAAATGGACCGTAACATCGATGTGCATCTTTTTCATGTAGAGCTTATCTCAAATCGAAGCACCGTTACGTAGATTAGAAGGGACGTACGAAAGAATTAGAGAAGAAGGTCACTCGAGGCCGAAGAATAAACAATGTACATACTCTATATTGCTCGCATGTTCTCATGCAAGAGCGCGCACTTGAACATGCAAGAGCGCGCACTTGAACATGCAAGAGCGCCCACCAAGTGCGCTCGATGGTGGCTCAACTCAGCCTGGCCTAGTAGAAACGGTCGATTTGAGCGTTTCTTTGGATGCAGGCCCAACCCAAATGTGTTTAAATTTCGTGCGGGCCAATGTTTTCCATCTGACCAAACAGCCCGAAAACATCTCTTACGGGCTTGGTTGGGCCTAATTCAGACGACCAAAGGCGTCCTTAGCGTATCTAGTGTATCTGATTGCAGATGCTCTTAATTATTCCATCTGTTCCATAATATAAAAATGATTTTTTTACTATACTAGTGTCATAGATGCAGTCTGTAGAAGATTTTCCCGTTTATCATTTCGAGATGGGGAGTGAGGCCCGAGTCTGCCGTGTGCCAACCGCGTCCTCGCCACCACTCCACCAGCGTGGCGGGTGGCGGCGGCATCGCATCCGTACGGGCCTTCTCCAACCACCCCTTCTCTCGCCCGTCCTTTCCGCTCTGCCCCTCCCTCTCCATCCTCCCGGCGGCATCTAGTCCCATCTAGTGCCGCAACCTACTCATCAACACCCTGAAACTTCTTTCCCCCACGCTAACGGCGCAGCAGAAACTCCGAAGCACAGGCAGTGCAGAGGACCCTCCCGATCTCCCGTCTCTCGATCGGTTGCTGCCAGTGCCTGGGATAGGAAGGTAAACATCGCCCCTGTTTGCATCTTCTTCTTTTCGTTTCTTGATCTATCGGTGTTCTTGAAGATCCTACTTCAGTTCTTGGCAATTGTCTTTCACTTATAGGTTAATAATCTTTTGCCTTCAAAAGACTTGTTACTCCTCTGAATTATCAATCGTCCAGTAGTTCTTCGGTCCCTTGTTCCCTCTTCGTTGTTAATGTTTTACGTGTGTCATTCAGTCTCTTGCCGTGATTCTGAACCGTCGGTTACTCGCCGGTCTTCTTTCTGACAAAACTGGTTACATGGTGACTGGATGGGAAACCAAACCAATGTTTGTTTTCTTACCTAATTTTGCCTACCGCGTGCTGCAATTTCTCACTCTGAGTTTACCCAGTCAGTCATCCAACACCAGAGCAGAGAGAATCATCGTTCTTTCTTCTTCTCAAAACGAAGCGCCCCAAAGAAAATCACAGAGGCTGGCTGGCACAACGGATGATCCGTACGGCTCATAAGCGTCATCTTTGCAGTTTGTTTGTTTGTTTCCTCTGATCTCTGCTGCTGCAGTAGTTTGACTCCAATCAGTGACACTCTTCTGAAGTTGCTCAATATCTATCTGCTGATTGATTTATTCATTTTATTGGTTGATGATGCAGTGCTACTGCTAGTTGCCAAGACGGCTCCACCTCGGGTGGCTCCGGCTCTTCCCGGCGTCCCGGGTCACTCTGGCCTTCCTCGTGGCGCCCCCGCTTGGTCGCGCACTGAATAATGGGGTGTGGGGGGCACAGGAGTACGCCATCTCCGCGCCGTCGCTGCAGCTGCGGAGAGCCTCTCCCTTAGACAACGGCTGAGCACGCTCGACCTGCCGCCACCCTCTGTTTTGGAAGCTGCGAAGGTGATCGGGGCTCGGTAGCCATGGCCAAGATGAGCTGCTTCTCCATCCTGCTCACCGGCCGGAGGCAGAAACGAGTGGTCAGTGCTTCAATGGTTTTGTGTACGTGTGAGTATGGATCCATGAAGCTTGGGTCGCTTGATTTGATTCTGTGTCCCTACTCTGTTCAGCAGGTTGGTGATGACGACAACGGTGGCGGAACTGGGAACGAGCGCGCCACGGCAAAGCCGGTGGCTGGGGAGTCTACTGACGCGTTGCCGCAGCCGCTTGCCGCTGCCGTCGTGGACAAATGCGGCGACAAGATCGTCGCCGATGTGGTGATCGTGGTGGCGCGCAAGGGCGCCAGTGAGGTGTCGCCAGCGAGATCGGACAGTCTGTCCGACGACTTTGATTTCGAGTTCCACCCGCATAAGTCCGTCGGCTCCGACGTCCACGGCGCGGAGAAGCGTGCCACCGGCACCGTGCCGGACGCGGCGGTGATCGCGAGCTCCGGGGAGGAGGCTGCGGCAGCGGAGGTGGAGGTGGACCCGTCGGCGAAGCTCAAGCGCTCGTGCTCCAACATCGAGACGAAGCGGCATGGCCCGAGGGACGCCCCGGGCATGCGGGTGCGGGCGCGCTCCTACGGCGACCTGCCGGGCGACCTCTTCGTGGTCACCACCCCGCGGCGCGCGCACGAGGCGAGCCCCGACGCGTCCGTGAAGACGTCACGCACCGCCGACGGCGTGATGCTCAAGCGGCGGTCCTCCAGCCAGGTGTTGCCGTCGCGGAGCCGAAAGCTGTGGTGGCGGCTCTTCCTCTGGAGCCACCGCAACCTGCACCGGCCCTGGTCGGCGCGCCCGAGCGACGCCGGCACCCCCGGCGGCGGGTACACGTCGGACACGCTGGAGCAGCCGGCCGCCCGCAAGAACAAGAAGGCGATGGTGGACGAGTCGCCGCCGCAGCCGCCGTCGCAGAACCAGTGGGTCGCCTTCTGCGCCGAGCACTCCCTGAGCGACCGCGTCAGCGAGTGGGTGAGCAGCATCGACAACGAGTGCCTCCGCATCGCCGAGGAGGAGGACGAAGGTGGCGACCAGAGCATGGACCTCACCGACGATTGCGTCGCGCGCCCGCGTCCCATGGAGGCCGGGGAGACGTCGGGTAAGGGGGGCCACGGCAAGCTGGCCAAGCGCTGCGCGGCGGCGGACGACGTGGCCCAGGCCAGCAACATCGTCCAGTCCCTCAACGGTTTCTCGTCCGTGGCGCACATCTCCGGCATGGGCCTCAAGGTCGTGCCCATGATCGCGCCCTTCTCCAACCTCCGCGCCGTCTACCTCTCCGGCAACTTCATCGGTAAGCACTGCCGTCCGGCCAATACAATCCAGCAATGTCAGTAGCACTTTCAGATTTTCAGTAACTAATAACTATAGATAGTACACGGCCTCTGTTACTGAATTTGGCGTGTCCTGTTCGTCATGCAGTTCATATCTCCCCCGGATCGCTGCCGAAGGGCCTGCACTCGCTGGATCTGTCGCGGAACAAGATCGCAAACGTCGAGGGGCTCCGGGAGCTGACGAAGCTCCGCGTGCTCAACCTCAGCTACAACCGGATCTCGCGCATCGGCCACGGTAAGTCGCAGAACTTGGGGTTCTTGCATTGCATTGCACATCTTCAGTAAATTCCTCGGTAGATTTGTTTCTGGTGCATGTATACCCAAGACATACATGTAACATTCTAGGATATATGGATCATATCTTGAATGATATGGCAGTGGCCACATTTGTTGGTGGCTGGGGCCTGCCATGACAGTTGGGTGAGCCTTATCCTGCTAATCAGAGAGCTCATGACATAATCAAGATGTGTGCGTGTACAATTGTGATGTGTGAGGTGGTCCACTGCATAATTCACCCAACCACTGCTCCATCCCTAGTAATAGCAGTACAATGCCATCTTAATTTTTGTCCGTCTCTGCACAATGGCACAGCTCCAGCAATGTGATCCTGCCATTTCTGCATAGCATAATACGATTGTTTGTGTAAATTTCACTGTGCTTCAACCTGCGAGAAGCGTAATAAGATTGCGAATTCTGCTTGAGAACTTCTGTGATGGACACCAGGGCTGTCCAACTGCACGGCGATCAGGGAGCTGTACCTGGCGGGGAACAAGATCGGCGGCGTGGAGGGCCTGCACCGGCTGCTGAAGCTGGTGGTGCTGGACCTGGGCTTCAACAGGCTCACCACGGCCAAGGCGCTGGGCCAGCTCGTGGCCAACTATCATTCCCTCCTGGCGCTCAACCTGGTGGGCAACCCGGTGCAGGCCAACGTCGGCGACGACGCGCTGCGCAAGGCCGTCACCGACCTCCTCCCGCAGCTCGCCTACCTCAACAAGCAGCCACTCAAGCCGCGGGAGTTGGCCACCGACAGCGTCGCGCGCGCCGCTCTTGGTGGCGCCGGCATGGCAGGGAGAAGGCGGGGGGCATCGCGGCGGCTCAACCAGAGCCCGGGATCGTCGTCGTCGTCGTCCAGGAGCAGGTCTAAAGGCAGGCAGCACCACGGCTCGAGCGTGACGGCAAGGAAGTGAACAATGATCAATTCTTCCTTTTACTCCTAGACTAGAAGAAGGAAGGCCTCGGCACAAACAGCAGAGGACACTGCCACATTGGTATCCATCAGTCCTCGCCGGCGGGTTCACGGAGCGCCGCCGCCTTCCTGCTGATCACTCTGGAAGTTGTGTGGACTCGTAGATGGTTGGAGACCATTTGGGAGCATGAAAGGTGCATATTAGCCCCAAGAAATTTGCGAGGGTTTGAAGTTTGCCATAAGAACTACGGGAGCCCCGGCATGGGTTGGTCGACGCTCTCGGAGAAGAAGTGTGAGACATTGTTGTTGAGGGCATTCATTTGCCTCTACCTCTTCGACGAGGATTAGCATTCCCTTGAGAAGGTGAACTCACTTGGGATACATCTTTGTCTCCATCACTTTGGTTATCTCACTGCTTTGTAGTATACTAGATGACTGGTTGCATCAAATGGCGCGGAGTCCCATTTAAAACAATGAGAGCTCTGAAAAATAATTGCATTTGTTAGTAACGTTAGGTGCTAGCAACCACTTAAGGTACAGACGCAAATATTTTTAATCAAAAAGTTATAAGGATTTCTCTTTACAAATATATACTTAGCGACGGACAATTTGTAATCAATCACATTTTCAAACATGGGATTGAAATAGTTGTTAACATAGCTAACACTTTGCATTTAAGATAGCATATGATAAGATAGAAACGAAGGTTTGGTTCTTCTTAGGGATTCACAAAACTTCAGTACACACATGCATAGACCCAACAAAATAACAAAATATTTCTTCACCAGGAACTACATCACACAGCAAGGCTCTATCATCCGTGAAATCAAACTCCTTGTGATATGAATATGTGCGTTTTGTATGGATTCACGAGTAACCAGTCAAGGTCAGCAATAGCATCATGAATATCCATAAGAGTTCTCTTATCAGTTGTAGAACTGGCCGGCGGCACAATGCCTTCGGGGCAATCCAATGGATTCTCCGGAAGCATCAAACACATCATCTATGTAGTCTGCCAACCTTCTGCTGAGATCTTTAATCTTCATATCTTGTTCTTTGATTTTTCGGCCTTTCTCGTCCACTAAACTGATGATACATAAATTTCTTTCGTCAGGGCTTCAGTTATTCCAAGATAATATAATAAGGTCCAAACTTGGTTTTCCAACCAAAGAACAATGACCAAAACAACCTATTTACGATTGGCAACAAACATAAGATTGCTACTTGGCAAGGGACGAACTAATGTTCTGCAAAAACATTGTAATAATCTTCTTGAAAAGGCACTGTACACATTCACAGTCGGAAGGAACTCATAATAACAAATTATAACTACACATGACTACTTGTTTAGTCAAACACGAAACATTTTCCCAGTATTATTGAAAAAACAAAGGCAAGAACCAACAGCTTTGGAAATGAAATTCTTGAAACTAAATTTAAAAAGATAAGATAAAGAGGCATATAGATATCCACAAGCAGAATATTAATAAACAGTACAGACAATAAGAGGGAAATAAAAAATTCTTTTGTGAAAGAACAACAAGCACGTAACGATGGGAAATTTATTACCAATTGAAGGATTTTATCAGCAAGCAAAAGTCTCATTCCAATTTTGAAGCAAGCAGACAAAGTCTGTGAATATATTACATTTCAAAGCAACCTTTGTTGTGTTGTTGGTGCTTGGAACCGCATTATCATCTCTCTCAAACAACTTGGAAGCTAATGTAACCAATAAGCAAAAAATATGATATTTGCACTTTATCGGGAGTCATTTTCGATTGCGAAAATTAAACGCCTCTAGAAGTTGTTGTAAAAATATCAGCATATGTTGAAGGCTCTCATCATCCTCTCCCACCTAAAGAATTTCACTTTTTGAAAATTTATCTTAGGGCCAGACATCAACTCAAACATGTATAGTAACAACTTAAGTTTCAAAGATTGATCAGGGACATGCTATATGCAGAGAACAGTATGATCAGCGTACTGTAGTATTGCAACACCACTAGGCCAACTAACAACCTGTTTTTCCGGGCATTTAAAACCATTTTACATAGGCATTCAGCAGCAATGTTGGTTAGTATGCACCAGTCTAAGAATCACCTTTTGGAGTTTGTTAGAGCATCTACAACCGGACCCCTCATCCGGTCTCAACGCAGGCGCCCAGTCACGAAATTTCGACCCAGTCGGGCGCCTCAAACGGGCCTCAAACGCTCGGGCTGGCCGGCACCCCTTATATCCAACCCAAATATGAGGCGCATATGGGGCGTCCGAGCACACCCACCACGTCGGCCTGGCCCGCTGGCCCGCATCGACCCTACATATATCCGTCCCCATCCGCTCGTCGCACCAACCCCTAGCCACTTCACTCTACTCCCCTCCACTCCCATCCGCCACCCAAGCTCATCTCCGGCCTTCTCTGGCATGGCGCGCAGCGGATCCGAGTCCTTCACGTTCAGATTTGTCGACCACGAGATCATCCCATGCGGCCCCGAGGAGGAGATGGCCGCCCGGCTTACGCTCCGCCACTCCCGGGAGGCGGCCGCCCGACGGCATCGCTTGCAATGTCAGGAATCCATTGCGTCCGCACAACCGGTGCATGGATCTGGCGTCGCTGCCTCACCGGAGGCGGTGCGGTCCATCTGGCTTCCGAACGTCATGGCAGACACGCAACTGCTCCGTTGGCGCGCCGAGGACGCACCATGGGCGTCCGCAGACGCAAACATGGTGCGGCGTGCCCGCCGTGCAAGGCAGCGGGCACGGGAAGCGTCGGAGGCCCTCGCGGCGGTGGACGTTGGAGAGGCGGAGTCGCACTCTCCGGCGCCCCGTATGGTGAACCACCGCGGGTGCCGCAACCGCGTCATGGTGGATGTCGGCTCCTCCCAAGAGGGGTCCGTCATCGATCTCACGTCCACCAGCACCGTCCGGGTTGCGGCCTCACACGAGGAAGAGTAGGGCATGGGAGACGGCGGGAGCTCGAGTCTTGTGAGACGGCTAGTGTCCCATGTTCTACTCTACCTCGCCGATGGCCGGACCAACACTCCTGTAGAGTGCAGCGGCCACCTAACACGGACACGACAGATGCGGACGAGCTTCATTTAAAGATTGTTACGTTGCAAGTAATAGTATGTATTTGAGATTTCTAATTTGAGATGTCCGGATGTAGAATGCATTATTTAAGATGTGATCGGTCGGCGCATCCGCGAACGTTTGAGGTATCGGATTTATCAAGCCTGGCTATAAATGCTCTTACTTTTTTTTGAGCAACTATATCCTTTATTAATGATCAATGTTTAAAGGGATACAAATAATATTGGGCAAAACAGCTAGCCACGCATGGCTCCCAAAAGAAAGAGAGGAAGCCGCTTTGGCCAAAGAGCGAGCTTCTCCATACGGATTTATCAAGTCTGGTCGTAGATGCTCTTACTTGTGCAACTGGGGAGGAGATTTCACTGGGGAAAAAAGGTTGGGTGGTGATTAAGTATGCGTCGGGCCCCCGGTCCAGGTGTGGAGTTAATCCACCACGAGATGACAACTCCTTCGTGTGAGTAAATTGCTTAAAACCATCACATTTGTGGCTAGGGTACTTCAAAACTACCGTTTTTGTCAAAAATAACAAAAAACCACCACTTCTACGCCAAGTGAGTAACAAAACACACTAATTCGGAACTGAGCCGCGTTAATAGCAAAACTGACGGGTGGGACCCATCTGTCTGGGTTGATGTGGCGAAGACTAGTCCTAGTCAATATTTGACCTGCTAAGGTGGAAAGGGGTCCCACTTGTCTGCCACACCTCTTATCTCGTCTTTCTCTCCTCTCCTTCGTCCCTAACTGCCCGCTCCGGCTAGGCCGAGTCCCTGTGCACCGGCCCCCTTGCCAGCTCCGGCGAGGTCTAGCCGCCGCGTGCCCACGCCCTAGCTCGTCGCCGCGCGCCCGCCCCCCTAGCTGCTCCTCACCGCGCGCCCGGCCCCCGCCCCGCTCCGGCGAGTCCGAGCTGCCGTGCGCCCGCGCCCAGGACACCACCCACGCCTTGGGGTTCCAACGGCGGTGAGGGGCGAGGTTGTCTGTGGCGTGAGGGGAAGGAGCTCGCCTCTGGCCGTGTCCAACGGCGGTGGTTGTCGTAGCAGGGCGAGGCGTCGAAGCCAGGAGGCGCTCGCCCGGCCTCAGCGCGCCGGCGCTTGGCTCCCGCCGAATCCGGGAGAAGCCAGGGAGGCAAGGTGTGGCGCCACCGGCGACAAGGACGGCAGCGTGTAGCTCCGGCACCGGCGGGCGGCTTCTGCCGGATAAGGAGAAGGAGGGGAGGTAGGCGCGAGCGGCCTGCTTCTCTCCTCCCCGGCCATGGCGTGGCGGCGCTGGGCTCCTGCTTTATCCAAAAGAAGGAGAGGAGAGAGGAAACAAGACGTGTGGCTGACAGGTGGGACCCACATCCACATCAGCAGGTCAAACATTGACTAGGACTAGTCTTCGCCGCATCAACCCAGACAGATGGGTCCCACCCGTCAGTTTTGCTGTTAGACATGCTCAATTTTGAATCAGTGCGATTTGTTACTCACTTGCCACAGAGTTGGTGGTTTTTTATGATTTTTGACTAAAACGGTAGTTTCGGAATACCCTTGTCACAAATGTGGTGGTTTTGAGCAATTTACTCCCTTCATGTGAATCTCGTGCGAATGTTTCCGTGCTCCAGATAGGCACCCGGATAGTGATATCACGCCGTCCCGTTCGTCCGGTTGCGATTAGAAAACCTTGCTTAACACGTACGGGTAAGGAGTGGGATTTCTCGAGCCACTAGGTTAGATTACACTAGTCAGCATGCTACGCTGCATATAGTTGTGTACGCAGTTCAGAGACTTTTTGTGTGTGTGTGTGTGTGTGTGTGTGTGTGTGTGTGTTTCGAGTGATAACGCAGCACAGAGACTGAAATTAGGGATTCAAAGTCCACCAGTTGACGGTGAACAGTTCAGTGGTCTCGCTGGCGCGCGACCGGGCACCGGGTCTCGCTCAGTGAATATCAGCGGGACGTGTCCAGTGATTGCATGAGCACGTTACGTTACGTACGTGGAGTTTTTTATGTGGAAGTAGTACAGAAAATACGGATTAGGAAGACCAGTTGAGTTGTATACAGTGGAGACAGAGACGACTTGCGAGTGTGCAGTTCAAACTTGGGACGCGCGAGTACAGTAGCCAGTAGGTGCCGGGTCGTGGTCGATCGCGGCCCACCTAGTATAATTTTCTGAATCACAATTCCCAGGCGCGTAGCGGGAAATATCTAAAGCCAGCGTCCACCTGCGCGCGCGATTTGAAAACCGAAATTTGGAGCGTGGTTACTTCTCACTGATGACACGCGGCATTAGTTAATCGGTCAGCTGCGCGCCCGTGCATATGCACACCTCACCAACAAAGATTCGAATTCGCAAATTTGAAACTCTGCATCATTGTGATCTCCAGCAGTCCACTATAGTTGTTTGAACAACATCTCAAGAAAGAAAAGCTTTTCGGACAAACGGAACTTGCCGAGACGAAGGCCACCGGTTCGGAAACCGGCTCCATTATCTAACCTGTTTATTAGCATCATTTCACTGTCATCCCTTCCCGTGGACAGTACACGCATTAATCGATAGCGTGCCCGGTCCATCGACCGGCACCGTACGTCGTTGCCGGCCAACTATTGAACGCTCCCCAACTAATCAAGTACTACTGCTACCTCGGCATCGACTGATTGCTTGATTGGTGACATCTGGGAGACTGGGATGGACGGACCACGCAAGAGAGACCGGCCGTGCCAAATGATGATGAAATTGTTGCACCCATCACTCGATGGTTGGTTTTTCAATATTTGCTCTCGATCTGTATATATGTGATCATTCATTCCGTATCTGGGTTGTTCTTCCACTTTTCCCGGCACCTTCCGCGACGACCAACCCGGCCGGGAGCCTTTCTCAGCTCAGACGATGCGATCGAACCACGTGCACGCAACCGCCGTACGTTGCTAATACGAGTAACTCCCGCTTGCACACACTAACGGAGGTCGTTCATGTGAGAGCATCTACAGCCGGACATAGCAAATATGACCACCTAAACGTCCGCGAACGCGTCCGGTCAATGACCGGGCGTGTCTCCTATTTGTCCGTCCGCGCAGCCACATTCCTCATTTTCTTTCTCATATGTTCGGCACTTGCACGTGATTGGTGGAGAGGAAGAAAGAGAAAGAAAAGAATGAATAAAGAAAAGAAAAAAGGTGGTCCGGGATGGGGTCGCGTCCNNNNTGGCGGACTGACCGGGCGCGTCCGCGAGCCCTCATATCTTCCCTATATTTGAGATGGATATGAGGGTCGCGGACAAGCCGAATGTATAGGGATGATATGAGGGGTTCGGTTGGGTCACTTTTTTCCTTCTCTTTCCTATCCGGTCACTGATCGGGCGTGTCCGCGGGCATATGAGGGGTCGTTTGAGGCGTCCGGATGTAGATGCTCTGAGCCGGTCTCACATTTCTGGACTGAGTGGCCACAACGCTTAGTCAGTACACGAAGCTTTACCATTTTTTCTGAACACTACACGAAGCTTTACCAAAGAGATGAACATTGGGATTCGGCCCACACGTGTCCACCATGTCGGCTCTGGCCCCATTCCAACTACATTAGAATACCAGATTAAGGTAAACTAATCAATGTCCACACCGGCGGATATCCATGCTGGCGACACGGATACCCTTGACTAGTCTACGACTGGACACGGCGGTCTCCCATGTCTTTCCATATTCGTCAGCCCGCTCATCGGACTGTCGTGAGCTCCAAAGATATATGCTTGAGCGCAAAGGACCGCTCCCCTTAGTTTGGCAACGCCGCTTATCAGAGTGGCGTCGGAGTACAGGACGAGGGGACGGCGGTGGCCTGCGAGAGTGGGCAAGTCACCGATTGTGCATGTCGGTGCCGCCGTGGCGGCGGCCTCCCATGTTCTATTTTCCTTGTTGATGACATCATACGAGGACGTGTTGGCCGCCGCATCATTGATCTCCGCAAAGCCAGCTTCTATCTTCGCCGGCAGAGCGCGGTTCCGTCAACGTTGGCGGCGGATGGCATAGTCGTAGGCATGAGAGGAGTTGTACGACACGGCCTCGCTCACGTCAGCTACGATGTCCGTGCTCCCCGCGCATGTCGGCCTGGAGCAACTCGCCACCCCACGGCCAGCTGGCTTGGAACGGCAAGTTGCTTAACCACTCGTCGGCTTGGAGCGGCCTCCTCCACAAGCTGGGCTGTAGTGGCCTGGAGCGACGAGGGAGGTGGAGCAGAGAGATTTGTGTTCGTCGTCCCCGTTTCCTCGAGCGTCGTTTTGACGATTGCTTGAGGGCGTTGAAGAGCGTTGAAGCCCGTCTCGTGAGCGGCCTAGGCGTTGGAGACTCGATATGACCTCTCATATTGCGCATTTTCATACAATGAACATGTTTGCATTATGTATCATTTTGTTTGTGGTCTTGTTTTTGATTGTGTAGGCATTCCAATCTTTGAAGGCCTTTAAGGCCCGCCACAAGAACAAGTCGTTTACTCTCACACATTGTTGGTCGCTTATCAAAGATTGTCCCAAGTTTAGAGATCAATATGCCGCACTAATGAAGAAGAAGAAAGGGAAAGTGTCTGTGACTGGGATTAGAGAAGATATGCCCAAGAGACCGAGGGGCAAGACCAACTCGAAGAACGACGAGAAGCGTGATGCAACATCCTTCGCTTTGAAACATTACAAGGCATGATGACTCAAAAGGAAGTGCGGGGGAAGAGGAGGAGCAATGGAAAAGGAGGATCAATTGAAGATATACTTGGAGCTCCAAATGAAGAATCTTGAAATAGAGGAGGCCGCCAAGCGAAGGAAGCTTGACATGGAGGAGGCCGGCCAAGCGAAGAAGCTTGCGATCGAGGCCATCATTGCCGACACCAAAGCAAAAGAGGTGGCTCTTGCGATCATGAGCGTGAACTTGACAAACATGTCACCGAAAAGAAAGAGTTGGTTCGCGAACCGGCAAAAGGAGATGTTCGAGAAAGACGGCCTGGAGTAGGGAGGATTCGGCCGTGCGACAGTGAACTATGGTCTTTTTGAAGGCTGGCTAATGTGCCGGTCGCTGACTTTGTTGTCGGTGTGCAAAACTTATTTGTTTGGGGGGCTGGCTATTGAGCCGGCCGCTGGCTTTGTTGCCGGCGTGAAACTTGGGACTTGACCATTTTATAGGCTGGCATCTGTTTGCCGTCCGCTGGCTCTGTTGCCGGCATGAACTAGAGCCGTTGGTATGAATCTACATCCACGTTTTAAATTTGTGAAATTCACAGGTAGCCCGGACAAGATACGACCGAGATGCGTCCTTGCGGCAGGCGAGGCCAGCACGTTTGCAAAAGAGGCCGGACGTGTCCCATTACACTATCCAAACGGACGAATTCCAGACAGAACGGACGTCCGTTTGCGATCGTGAATTGGATTTGACCTAAGTAAATACAGTAATTAGCCGGTGTGAGCCAGTCTGACATTCCGGAGTGTGGACTGCCTGGCCACAGCCTCACAGCGTTTCGTCAGTAGACGAAACTTTAAGGCCCTGTACAACGGCCGGTGCTTAAACGGGTGCTTAGGGAAAAAAACCCGGTTTTTATTCCTATGATTGGCTTACACCGGTGCTTAGAAAGGGTGGCAGAAGCAAAGTTTAAGCACGGGCCCACCCGCAGGGAGCGGGGTACAATAATGAGACAAGCGAGGAGGCCGGAACGTCCACGAGGGCGAAGGCCAGAGGGCCGGTTGAAAGAAGGGAAAGAAAAGGGCAGGTGCGGAAGCGGAATTCCTTCCGCGCGGGCGCAGCAGCGCGAGCGCCGCCACCCAACGCGCACGCGCCCCTCCCTCTCCTCTCCTCGCGCCTCCTCCCTCCCTCCCTCCCGGATTCCCCTCCCCGCCCCAAATCCAGCCCTCCCGCCTCCCCGCGGCGCTTCCGTCCCTCAAATACGCTCCTGCCCGCTCGGAGTCTGCCTCTGTCCTGTCTCTTGGCGGGCAGGATGATGAGCGGGCCGAGCGCGAGAGGCATCGGCGGCCGGCGGAGGAGGTGGACGCAGCGGTCCTGCCGGGCGGGAGGGGCGGGCGGGGTCGTCACGCGGACGGT
>CBMN011745056.1:0-11138 GCA_000582825.1 Hordeum pubiflorum | reverse complement strand
GAGATGCGGCAACAATCGGTGGCTGGTTGGTTGTGCAGGCAGAATAGAAGACGGCTGTGTGGTGCATGAGTGAGACGAGTAGTAGCTTTTTCCCATCAAAAAAAATAGAAAGGAGGAGCTTCTCTATATTGACATCAATCCACGTAGCATAACAAGTCATTTCTAAGAAAAATACCAACCAACTGATCTGTATGTAGCCTACAATTTAAAACTCACCAAAATCAGGATGTGGCTCACATTGTGCCATGCAATGAAGCTGAAGACAACATTCCTCACATATTTTACAAAAATATCTTAAACACATCAAATAGATCTTATTTTGTATGAGATAATTAGTTGGATCATTAAAGTGGATTTCAATTACTTCTTATTGTTTTTTTTTTGTGAAGTTACTTGTCATTGTTACATGCTATAATTTTTATGCATGCAAATTTTTAGATGCATTGTGATTATGTTGGCAACTGATAAAAATATATTCATCGCCCGTGGCAACACACGGCCATTATACTAGTCATGCTGGTATTCAAACACGGGATGGGCTTCTGAACAATATGAGAACCGACCGCATGTGCAAAATCTATACCTATTAATAAAGCACGGAGTGCTTCCGTTGGTTCACCGCCGCATCATTTTTACAAGACCCCCCTTAGTTTTCTATAAATTAACCCGCAATACACATTTAAGTCAGAACCGGACCCTTTTTTTGCATTTTCTCATAAAACCCCTCGACGTTTCAGGTAATCAACCCTCTATCCATATTTAAGTAAGACGAATCATTTTTATTTTTAACAGAAAACCCCTGACTTTTCAGTTAATTAATCCGTAATTTATCTAAAACAAAATTATCCAATATCTTTTAAACCGTAACTCCGATTTTAACATGTTATATATGAAATTTGATTAGAAAAATGTATAGAATCCACATCTGATGTTATTTTTAGCTGTTAAATATTTCTCAAATATTATTTTTCGTGCAAACTTAATCTTTAGTGCACAATCCATTTTTCTTTCGTACCGACGGCGATTCGAGTTGCAAATAAAACCCACTAAAACAAGATTGAGAGGAAAGAAAACATCGATAACCACACATGCACACCTCTGAAAAATCTTGCGGGGAAAAACAACATATTTCTCATCTTACACCGCGCGCGCGCAAGAGAGAGAGAGAGAGAGAGATGTCTTAGACTGACCACATTCAAATGCGTTTTTGATGTGTCAGCACTGAGACCATGGTCGGCAACACAAATGTGATACCATGTGAAAATAAAGGACGTGGACCTATTAGGGTCTTTCATGGTTATTGAGTTAAGAGCGTGTGTTATTTTCTCTCCCATTGCAACGCACGGTCTCTTTTGCTAGTAGTATTCAAACACGGTGCGGGCTTCCGAACACTATGAGAACCTCAAAATAGCATTCCATGTTGAATTTGTTAGATTTGAGTGATGCGAGAAGAGTCCTGCTATTGTCAGTTGCCGTGTCCCAAAAAAAAAAACTAAGGGTCTTAATCTTCAAGTGCCACTAGTTCACCACTTGTCCAACTACTGGCATATTCTTCTGCAAGTCGCATTCATGTTGGTGCAACTTCCTTAACTTGGGCAAGTTGCCCACTCCATGGTCAACAGACTTTCATCCGCTCTCCCTTGCTCGCCGGCTATAGCTTTTACTCGCTCTGTTCTTAAGTATAAGTCTTTCTAAAAATTTCACTACAAACTACATATAAAGCAAAATGAGTGAATTCATATTCTAAAGTATATCTATCACTACCCCAAACTGACCTTTTCTCGACGGCCAAAACCCTTCGGGAATGTGCTGTTTTCGTCAGGAATGAGGTAGTACCGTTAGGCATCCGCCGTCGGCTTAAAGGCAGCCACTTGGTATATATACATCTGTACGTAGTCCGTAATGAAATCTTTAAAAAATATATTTGGAAACGGAGGGAGTAGTATCTTAATATTTACTCGCTTTTTTTCGATCCTTCTAAGAAGCTCGTGCTAGTTAGCTAGGACCAATAGGCTTAAAGGCAGCCACTTGGTGGCAAAGATTCCACCTGTCGGGTGCTGACAAGATGATCGAGCCAAAGAAAATGTTCAAGTTAGCTGATGCATGCATGCGTGCATATACTCTATAGGAAGAAGAGACTGAAATATTTGAGGCTCTCGTGCATGCATACATCCACCCATCGACAGAAGCATGCATCGACGAAGACGAAGACGTGGACTCGGACCACAACTATCATAGGAAGCCGCCTCGATCGTACCCCAAATTAAGTTGAATAAGAAAGAATAAATAGCTTTTAACAGAAGAACCTGCAGGTAGCTTCTTCGATCGAGAACAACGGAAGGGGACAAGAAGAAAAAGGGAAAGAGAGACGTTGGTCACTACCGGAATGACAGACTGAGACTTAAGGAAAATAAATGGTTGTGTCTAAAACTTAGTCGACTGAGACTGCAAAATCTCAGTTGAGTGATGTCAGCGTGGTTATTTTGCTACAAGCGGCACAACTGGATGCTACAAACGGCGACGAAAAATGTTGCGATGGTATTGCAAGGATCAACAACAAATGCAACAACAGTTCTAACAAAAATGCTACAAGTGTCAATGAAGGATGTTGCAACCCATGAGATGACGTGCTACGACCGATGACGGATGACATGCTTCAACCAGCAAGACAAATGTTGCAACCGATAAAAAAAAAGATGCAAACGATGCCAAAAAATGTTGCATGGTCGACTGAGATTTAGTCGACTGACTTTTAGCAGGCCCGAAAATAAATAGCTTTTATCAGAAGAACCCTTCACTCTTGATTTGAAAAGTTAATTAGATAATAACCTCTCGTTGTCTTGGTTGCATACTTTCTAATGCTTGTCATAGTGGTGACTAACTTAAACTAATAACATGCATATATTGCTTGCATAGTGAGTGGTGTCCCATGTGAGATGACATTCACACGTGATAGAAGGCCCGTGCCTTAAAATCCTAGTATATATACCACAGTGTCAACTGTCTACCTCCATTAATTAGAGCATCCTTAATAGATAATGCAATTGGAATATGTAATTTTTTTTCAAAAATGAGGATTAGCCCCGGCCTCTGCATCAAAGTGATGCATGCAACCATTTTTATTAATTATTCAATAGAGTCTGACAAAATAGATACAACGATCAATCCAAAGTCACCTTCGAGACGATCAAAATCGCTACACCTACACGTATAAAGATGTGCCCTAGCGCAATGGACACAATCTAATCCAGTAGACTCAAACAGCCGCTCACATAGCAAGCTCATAATACTAATTGGTCTAGGCGTCCCATATCGCGCACCACATTCGCACGTTTAGAATCCGCTGCAGCCGTCTTCCGCCGTCCCACCTTTAGGAATGATCATTGCATAGATCTTGCCAATCTCAACTGCCATCGACGTCACCACGATGCCAGACAAAGCCACCATCCTGCGCGCGTCCATGAAACCGCGTCCAACAGTGAGACTCCACTGCTCCATGCCGCTGAGACCCACCGTCATACCTTCGGTCGATGTAACACAGCTCCACCTATTGGCCTCTCCAGTGAACAAGTGCTCCAAGACGATGCCCCAGGAGGGAGAACGACACCAAAGTCCCTGTCATCATCCGATCCGGGAGACCCAGATATAGAGTTTCCACCGGAACAACTGCCACCTAGAAGAAGAGGGGCACGCCATCTGCAACTGCCGACACACCCAAGCGGTGCCCACCACCACATAGCTCTCACCACGACGCCTTCAAGAAGGACACAACGCCAAAAGCGTCGTCGCCGCACTAGGGTTTTCACCCGAGAGACCGTGAGGTGGGAAAAGGCAGGGCAGACCCGAACGACGTATCCAGGAAGAAAAATGACACCCTCGGGTGTCGTCGTCGTAGCGGCCGGCAAGAGTCGACCTGGGAATTATCCGAATCCGGATTCCCAGCTCCCGCTCCATCCCAACCCGGTACAAGCTAGCAGCGCAGCCAGGTCCGGTAAGACAGAGTGCACGCAACATGGGTTGGAGAAAGGAACAACTCGGCGTCGTTGGTCGCCGGGCAGCAAGCCACGGCATCAACCCGCTGGTAATCGCCGGCCACCCGGTCCGATCCCGGCAGCTCACCCGCCCCGCCGTGCCAAAGGACTGGGAAGCCTCACCAAAAGGACCGTCGTCTCTGATCTATGAATCGCAGCCGCCGTACCAGCGCCGAGTAGCCGGAGAAGGGCCCCGCCACCGCCTTCCTTGGAGCCATCCGTACTTTGCCGGAGCGCCTCAGGCGACGGCAAGGGCAGGAAGGTGTGGCGGACGAAGCAGAGGCTTCAGGGTGAGGTGGCAGCGAAGGAAGGATCCGGTGGTGCTAGATCGCGAGTCCGTGCGGGAGCTAGTCGGGTCACCTCCCGATCACGATCCGCTTTTTATGGAGCGAGTCACCTGACGACTGCATACGTGCCATGTTCATTTGCCTGGTGTATTCAATGCATAAGTTGCCTTCGAAATGAGGGGAGAATTTCACTTCCCCGGCCTCTACACCAATTAGGGATGCATACAGCCTTTTAAGTATGAATACTAGGATTTTTAGTCTCGATTACACATCAAGACTAGTCCTCAATATGTAAAACTAGGAGATGTAAAATTTGCATCAACAGAAAAAATGTATTTTACACCTTCAAAAAAGAATCAACTCCAACAGATGATGTATATTGGTGATGTAAAAGTACAACTCAAGTAGATGATGTATATTTGGTGATGTAAACCTCCTACTCCAACAAATAATTTTGTCGAACATGTTGCGTGCGAGGTGGAAGAAACCGGCCGGCGATAGGTCGGAGCGTTGATGGGAAGCATAGAGCCCATCAGGGGTGGGCGGCGGCTGCTTCATCAGCATCTTCTGGACGGTCGTGCGGCTGCTGGAGGACTCCACTCATGGCAACGCAGGTTGCAATGGTTGTGCGGCTGCCCTACTAGCTTCGGCAGCGGCTACCAGGGAAGGCGGTCGTAAGCTGATACGGCCATCACGGCAGTCGGAGCTCCGGCGAACCTCCGAATTGGCCGCGTGGGCATCTAAAATCACCGGGTGGTTGGCGGCTAGGGCGGTGCGACCGGCGGGGGAGAGGGGATAGGCCGCGGGGTTGCGGCGGGGTCGGGGATGGACGGATGGGCGGCGACGGCGGCATTTCAGGGCACAAATCGCCGGCGGCGGAGGCGAGCGGTCATCGTCGGGGCGGACACAGATCGGCGGGTCGTCGGTAGCTAGGGCGGCGCGGCTGGCGACGAGGTCGGGGATGGATGGATGGGAGGCGGCGACGGCGTTTTCAGAAACAAATCGCCAACGGCGGACGCGGGCGGATGGAAGCGAAATGAAGGCGGTTGGGCGGTTGGCGCGCGACCATCAATTTTACATCTCCTGCATCTTCAGGTGTTGTATTTTACCTCTTGTGAAGATGGAAATGTAATTTTTTTTTACATCTACATCATCTGCTGGATGTGAGTTTTTAGGCCACAAGAATGTATAAGTTAATTATTTTTGCATCAACAACATTTATTGGAGATGCTCTTACCAGGCGGAAAGCCATGACGCACGTCTTCACGAAAGCCATGACGCACACGTCTTCACGCATGTATCTGGGATTCAACTACGAAGTCGACTAAGTTTACGTATATATAGCACGCGCAGAGCAACAAGTTCTAGCCATCCCAGCATCCATCGTGTATTCGTGTACCAGAGTCAGGCTGAAGTCTGAATCGATCTGCTGAGCTGAATAGTAACGTACGTACAAGCGTAGCAATCGGCATGGCTTTCGTGCTCGAGGCTTCCCCCTCTCCGTCGTCCTCGGCTGCGCGCGGTGCCCCGGCGGTGGCCGCGTCGGGGAGGCATTTGGTGCGGGCGCTTGCCGCGCCCACGCCCGCAGGGAGGCTTGTGGCCAGGACGCGCGCCCTGGCGGTGCCCGTGCCCGCCACCAACAAGAGCGGGCTGTCGGTGGCGCACACCTTGTCCATGCTCAGGGCAAAGGGCAAGGTACGTACGTACGCGCAGTTAGGCAAGCGGAAAGTGAGCTTAACCTCGTCAACTAACTGGTGTTCTATATTGTTACGCACGCGCGCAGACGGCGTTCATCCCGTATATCACCGCCGGCGACCCCGACCTGGCGACCACGGCGGAGGCGCTCAGGCTTCTTGACTCCCTCGGCGCCGACGTCATCGAGCTCGGCATGCCCTTCTCGGACCCCTACGCCGACGGGCCGGTGATCCAGGCCTCCGCGGCGCGTGCTTTGGCTGCCGGCGCGACCACGGACGCCGTGCTGTCGATGCTGAAGGAGGTGACGCCGGAGCTGTCCTGCCCGGTGGTCATTTTCTCCTATTTCAACCCCATTGTGCGCCGTGGGACGGGGAGTTTCGCCGCGGCTGCCAAAGAAGCCGGTGTCAAAGGTAATTAACTCAATTAGCAAACTAAATATTTTAACCTATGTTGACAATCTTGTTACATGTTCGCTAGGACTTATCATACCCGACCTTCCGTACGACCAGATGCACGCTTTCAAGAAAGAAGCCATCATGAACAATCTAGAGCTGGTATCTTCTCATGCCCCCTCAACATTAATGCGATGCTAACAGAACTCAGGATTAAGCCAACCAGTCATTAAACAAGTTATGTTATTTCAATCAATGATTGTAGATCCTCCTTACGACACCAGCTACACAAGCAGAGAGGATGAAAGAAATCACAAAAGCTTCGGAAGGATTTGTGTACCTTGTGAGTATACATAATATGCTTTAACACTTTCTTTTTTCTGCGGGGAATAATATGCTCTAACTGTTCGTCGCACTTAAGCTTTGTGACCATGATCTTATAATTAACACTTTAGTTCCTTAACCCATCACTCAGGTAAGCGTCAATGGAGTAACAGGAACGAGAGCAACAGTGAACTCTCGTGTCGAGGGTCTTCTCAAGGAGATTAAGCAAGTCACCGACAAAGCGGTGGTTGTGGACTTTGGTATATCTACACCTGACCATGTTAGACAGGTAAAGAACTATACTGCTTTAGACTAAAAATTTAGCAGACTAAATAAGGTATTATTTTTGCTAATAATTAAAGAGGAAATGGACACAGATTGCAGACTGGGGCGCAGATGGAGTGATCATTGGCAGTGGGATGATGAAGCAACTGGGTGATGCGGCTTCCGCGAGAGAAGGATTGAGGAGACTAGAACAATATGCTAGGAGCCTCAAAGATGCATTGATATAATATATTTTTGAAAACGAAAAGATGCCTTGATATAATATGTAAACATAAAAGGTGCAGTCAATAAACTTAAGGTGGATCTCCATGATATGCACGAATTCTGAATACAAGTAGACACGCTTTATCATCTGGATTGGGAATGTTGATGTGTCTAGGTAGACATAATAATGGAGCTACCGATGCTTACCACAAAATGAAACTAACGAATTATGAACAAGCATGTAGCACATTTTCCGGTTATATGCCTCGTAATAAGGTTATTCACCTTTTGCCAAAAATTGCACTCCTGACGAAAATGAATCTCAGCAAACGATGGTGGGTGAAAGCTTTGCAAGGGCATCTCTAACACTGACCCCCAAATCAGACATCAATCTGCGGACACGGATGCGGAAGCCTGCCATCCAACCCTATCGACACCCATTTCAAACCGGATTTCAACTAACCGGACGATTTTCATCAATGTTCAGATATAAAATAGCACAAATCATTCATAGATAGCATGCAAATATGTCTAGTGCAACAATAGTTCAATTTTAACGAGATTAACCGGATGTTCAATAAGTTTTTCATGGATCGATCATGTTATCCTACACATATTGTCCCGTGAGCTTCTTCCAACAATGTATGTGTGATGGTCACAATGAAAATATCATAGGTAGTAACACGCATGTACATTTTTTAGTGAGGTGGCTCACAATTAATTAAGGAAAGAGGAAATTAAGTATCATAATATGATACCGAATAAGATTAAATGATGTGCTAGTACGTATGATGCATGATAATAATTAAAGCCAATATGATATAAAAATATAATACTGCTATGTATTATAAAGATAATATTATACACTAATATCACATGTCCATTGTCACCAATCTAACGGACGCCCGGCCGGAGACCAAGTAAAGGAGCTGGTGAAAGCGCCCGCGCCAACGTGGGTGCAGGTTGGTGCATCAGCCTCCAAATGACGTGGAACCTGTACGCGAATTGGACGGGACATGAAGCAAACAGATGACTAGTCCTTGGGCTTCACTCACACACGCAAAAGGACGGTGCATGAAACATATGGTTTGAAGGATGTCTATCGTGGCTCGACAGAATGACAACGGCATTGCAAAAAGCCTCACCATGATCCCAAACATCTCTTCAAGAATGTTCATCACGGTCTTTTTTCCCCTTTCCCCACCTGCGCCGCCCATGCGAGGCGATGGGGAGGGTCTCCGACAGCGTCGCCCTCAACCCCTCCCTCCTCTCCCTTCTCCTGCTTCGTCGGCGCAGGCTGCGACGACGTGGGTCGGTGGCCGTGGTACTCCTTATGGCGGCGGCGGCTGATGGCGGTGGAGATCCTTGGCCTATAGGAAGCTCTCTGGTGTTGCGGCGGGCGGGGATGGTGGTGCGGGCTAGTGTTGGTTGTAGCGACGTGGCGGCAACGGCCCGGCTGGCAGTGCGGGGCGGTGGTGCGGCGGCCTCTCTTCTCTCGGGACTCGGCCGGCGGCACGCGGGGCTGAATGCTAGTGATGCGTGTTGTGACGGTGGCTCAATCCTAGGGTTTGTGCCTCTGCAGGTCAGATATGTGCCCGGGGCGGATCGGGGTTCATTCACCGGGTAGGCGAGGTTGGTCTTTGCCTACCATGCGCATGTGTACGGTATCGTCACGGGTGCGGTGCACGGTGGTGGTGGTGGTCCTGACTTTGCTCCTCGTTTTGTATCTCGATGCCGACGACCATAGATTTGGTGTCGTGCAAGCCCCTAGGCTAGGCCTGTGGGGGTTGGCGGTGGCAGTCAGTAGTCTTTGGGTCGTGTCCCCTCGGTCCACCGGGACTGGATTGGGATACACACGTTGACGCCTCCTATTGTGAAGGTGTTGACCTAGATCCAGGGACTGATGTTGGGCTAGCAGTGAAAGGAGTGCCCTATACTCTTCCTGCCAGGGTTGGTGTGTCGTGAGGTGGATGGGTGGATGGGTCTCAGGGCAGGGATGCCGGGGCGGCGGCCCCGGATATCGGTCCACATGGTGGCTTCCCGACAGGCTACATGGCGGCAGTGGTGGCTACGCTTCTTGGTCGTCTAGACGACGAGGGGTGTAACGGTGGGTAGCTCGGGCATGCTTTTTGTTATTGGCAGTGGCGTTGCCCAGATCCGGATCTGGAGGCCGGGTCTCATGGCGACTGATCTAAGGGCCTCATGGTGACACGAGTGAGTTGCCGAGCGAAAGCTCCACGCTTTGGCGCCGACGGCGACGACATCTGTGGGTGCCGTTATCTTCTTGAAGACGTCATCATGGTTCTTCTCTGTGTGGTGAGTCTCTGGGTGAAAGCATTTGGCCTTTGGGCCCGACAATGGCGGTGCTTGCGTTCCCCTCTTGAGGGCGTTGTCGTGGATGCTAGGTATCTTAGGTCATGTCGTCGCGTTGTAATCTGGTCGTCGTGTGCTTAGGTGTTTGGCCACGTAGTTGTGTGTGGTTATGTTGGCCAGTCATCTCGGGATCTGCTGTGTGAGAGGACTACCTATTATATGGTTCCACCATGTGACTAGGGGTTGTTGCTTTATATATAAAGCGGGACGAAAGCATGTTTTGAGAGAACATCTCTTCAAGATATATCTCAAAATATCTTCATCGTTAATAAAGGGTACCACCCCGAAAAACCGCCAAGAAAACATGCAAATTTGGTTTCATGCGGTGATTCAGTCTCAAAATACCTCAGAATAGCATATGCAGACTCCTTCTCGAAATGTGAATCAACCTGTAGTTCGATGGTTAGAGAAACAGTGGTATTTCCAGCCTACTAGGGTTCAAATCCTGATGCTCACTTTATTCCTGGATTTATTTCATGATTTTCGGCGATGCGCATTCAGTGAGAGAAGACGTCTCCCTCGACGACGAGGCGCATACGTTAACTTTGTAAATCTTAAGATGATATACCGACCTAGTCTCTCGAAAGTATTTATAGAGATAGGATGTTTGTGTTCATATGGATGAGTGTATACGTGTTTATATGGGCGCGGTGTTTAAAAAAAAGATTCCTTCTTGCAACGATGCGTGTTTATTCACGCGACCCACATTATCCACGCACTGCTATGGAAAAGTCTATGTACCATTTTGCCTTGCTAAAATTGTAGCAAAACTAGTAGGAGCTATACATGCCTTTCGCACAAAACGATAAGGGATATGCCCGGCTGGAGACCAAGCAAGGAGCGGGTGGAAGCGCGAGAAAGTTGCCCTGTCTAGACTAGTCAAGCCGTGCACTAGCTTGTTAACTGTCAGTGTCCCAAGGACGATATGCCTTGTGACATGACAAAAACGGACTCAGGAGTCAGGACATATACCTCTTTTTCTAGGGAGGAACGCAAGACATATATATTTCCCATTTAATATCTTGTATGCACGTTTTCGCGGAGGCAAACTAGCACGGAATCTTTCAATGAGATCAGGTTTTCTTTTAACATACCAAGCATTCTAAAAAAATCTCAAAATATTTTCAAACACACATCATACGAGGAATATGAAATTACAGGTGAGACCTTGAAAAAAACAGCAACTTCTTTTTTTTGCATGCGTGGGCGACGCGTCATAAGCATAGCTTCGAGCAACCTTGTTAAAAGATCATTAATGGAGAATCACCTAATTGACACATCACCAAATGTCCAGGAACGCATCCGGATTGTGGGTTATGATTGATAATGAACATGCAGTTCGGAAGGAAAAAAGAGACCAGCAGGACACATATACCAATGACGTGCGGCGTGCCACTCTATACTTAAATCTCAGGCCGCAAGGCGACGGGGAGGGACAACTCAGATCTCGCCGCCGGTCTCCCCTCCTCCCTCCTCCCTCGCTGCCGCCACGGGGCGCGCCCGGGCAAAGCCCGTCCGGGCTGGCGGCGGCGGGGCCTTGCGTCCTC